>CALSBV010010941.1:81559-94920 GCA_943590825.1 Bovichtus diacanthus
CACACACACACACACACACACACACACACACACACACACACACACACACACACACTCGTATTATTCTCAGAAATCACTTTATATATTTTATATATATTTACACAATCATGTTTGGTTCGTCTTTGTTTTGATTGACAGGTTCATAAAAAACTTCTGATTAATATTTATAACTTTTTTCATGAAAATTAAGGGTTTTTTTACATTCAAGCTTTTTTGAAGAAAATTAAGTTTATTTTTCAAATTCAAGCTTTTTTCATGAAATTTTTTTGTATTTTTTGATCTTGTGTCTTAATCTTAAATCCTCCAACAGAGAACTGATTCTTACCGATGGGGTCTCTGCAGAGTACGGGGTCAGAGGGCACGCTGGGCAGGCCGCAGCCGGCGGCGTTGGCAGCGATGACCCTGAACTGGTACGTGGATCCCGCCTGCACGCTCAGCACTTCATAGTTGTTGCCCAGAGGCAGCGCCCGGATGGCCTCGCGGTTGGCGCGGGCCCAGCGTTTGCCCGTCGTCTCCTTCTTCTCCACGTAGTATCCGGTGATGGGGGAGCCGCCGTCGTACTTCGGCTCTTCCCAGTTGACGGTCATGGAGTCCAGAGAGACGTCCGTCACGGTCGGCTTCTCACACTGACCCGGGACGGCTGCGAGAGGGCGGAGCGTCAGTCCAACATCAGCAGCACTCGACTTATGATGTCATTAATGTTCATATTTACAAAGAGCTTCAGGAACTGATGTTGACGTCTCAACTCAAAGTGACTTCATAACTAAAGTTCATCAAGGTCAATGTGAAAAGATCTTTAGAAGCCAAAAGAAGTTTTCGTTTTAATTTTTTATGTGATCTTGTTTTATCTTTGTGTAGATACATAAATAAATCCAGAGCTGCTACATTATGGCAAAAATCATAATCCCGATTCAATGTTGAGATCATTATTATTTTAATTATTATTATTATTTAAAGTTATTACTCACCGACTTTAGGACCATCATGCATTTATTAAACTTAAAAAAAAAAAAAGTTATGTATTTTTTTTAAATCAGATTTTCTTGAACTTTAAATATAATTCAACTGTAAAACATTTTATTTTGATAAATAAAAATAATCTAGTCTATTTAATAATCTAAATAATAAAGAATATATAATACTATTTTTTTTATTTAAAAAAAACAAATCAGTTAAATAAATAAGTAAATAATGAACTATTGCAGGTAAGTGCACTTCCACAACCTGCTGAAAACTACAGAACAAATATTGAACATTTTGGTAACGATATTGAACATCTGTGACGCCGGTGGCGGCTGACAGGAGAGGGTGCGCTGGATTTATGACACAAGTGAAGTTTGAGACGATGAACTTACTGAAGAGGTTTCTGGCCTTCTCCGGCTCGCTGACCAGCGGGGGCCCGACTCCGAACTTGTTCTGGGCCATGACCCTGAACTCGTACTCGTGGTTCTCCGTCAGCCGCGTCACCACGTAGGCGCACTCCTTGGGGTCGTTGGAGATGTGAACCCAGGACTTCCTGTTCTCCTCGCGCTTCTCCACCACGTAGTTGGTGATCTTGGATCCGCCGTCGTCTTTGGGGGCGTTCCAGGCCAGGCCGATCCGCTCCGCAAACACCTCGGTGAACTTCAGGGGTCCCTCAGGCGGGCCGGGGGGTCCTGCAGGGCAGGGAGGGAGGGGGGAGGAGGGAGGAGGGAGGAGAGAGAGAAGGAGGGAGGAGAGAGGAAGGAGGAGGGAGGAGAGAGAGAAGGAGGGAGGAGGGAGGGGGAGGAGGGAGGACGGAGAGAGGAGAGAGGTTTTAGAATTAAATATTCATTCATATGAAGAATGAATAAGAATAATAAAGAAATATTAGCTACATCCGAAGGTAATATTATTATTATTATTATTATTAATAATAATAATAATAATAATAAAAAACGTTTTGAATATGAAATATATATATATAAATAATATATAAATATATAATAAGATTAACAGTAGTACATAAAGCGTTTGCATCATAGTCAAAATCAGTGATAACATTTTTACCTTCAATAATAACTGCAAGTGTCATTTTGCACAATATTAATTCTCAAAGTCTGGGCGACCATAGAATAAAATATATATATATATATATATATATATATATATATGTTCCTCACCGAACACGCTGAGCTTGATGTCCTTGCTGGCGCTGCCCAGGCTGTTGGTGGCCGTCAGGCTGTAGAGGGCGCTGTCGTGCCGGCTGGCCTGCTGGATGAGCAGCGTGCACTTGTCATGCGTCACCAGTTTGTTCATGTGCTGGTCGTACTGGACGGCGGCCTTCTCCTCGGGTTTGGCCAGGCTGGCTTTCTTCCAGGTGAGCGTGGGGAACGGACAGCCGCTCACCCTCGCCACGATGCTGATGTCACAGTCCTCCTCGCCCTCCATGGCCTCACGCAGCTCGATGGTGGGAGCGCCTGCAGGATGACAGGGAAGGCGTTATGAAAGGAGCCTAAAGGTGAACTCACACTCCACCGACATTCCTGTCACTGTATTTGGGTTCTTCCACGAAACATATTCACAGCAGCATAAAAAGGTAAATAGTTACAGCCTGATAACTAGCTTCAAAGACATTCATGAGATGGAAAAACAAACTCTCCTATTAAGATTGAGAATATAATCATGAATCGCAAGATGCACTAAATGGAAACACATTCCTGAAAAAGTCTAACTGTGAAAAGAAGGAAACCAAAGTGGAGTCGAACACAACATCCTGAAAGCTGAGAGCAAATATGTTGTGTCCTAAAAAAATTTAACTTTAAAACTCCGTCCTGTGATTGGCTAAAGCGGCCGTCACTTACATGTCTGGTCCTTGATGACCAGCGGTCCAGCAGTGGCGGAGGGTCGGCTGGGTCCGGCGGCGTTCACAGCTTTTACTCTGAACTCGTATTCTCCTCCCTGCAGATCAACGACAGTCAACAGTGAGTCTTCATCATCTTCATCTCAAAGTGATTCATTCATTAAAAGTTGTGAAGACACCACAAATCAAAAATATCTGGATTTCTCAAGCAGGAAAACATTAAGTGCACAATTACTTTGGGAGTTCCTCAGGGTTCGATTTTGGGCCCATTTCGTTTGTGACATTAAATAACAAACTTTATTTAAACGTCTTTTTTTCCAAAACGTTAAAACACATTATGACTGAACACAGATACAGTAGGTATAAAGAATAAAAATAGAACAAATATTATGGACAAATACAGCAATAAAACAGAAAGGTGGAGTTAAAAATGTTTTTACTTGAACAGGACCCCTTTACAGATTAATAAGAAATATATTTGACGCACACCATCCTCAGCCACGACTGACAAGACTCCGAGTCAGCAAGATTACAGAAAAACTGCTGGCCTGGTTTTCATGAAACTTGGTGGAAAGGTGAAGCATGGGCGGAGGATGAGCCATTTCATTTGGAGCGTATCTGAATCCACGGGGCGGATACATGCATTACTGTTTATTTACGTCTTTACCGTCCACGGTTCCTGTCAGTGAAAGATTGTCTGTATCCGCTCTGAAATGTGATGAGTGTTTCTCCGTGCTTCATGCTACACCTTTACACCAAGTCTCATGAAAATCGGGCCAGGAGTTTTTTCCTTAATCCTGCTGACAAACAGACAAACCAAACCGGAAAAAAAAACTCCTTGGCGAGGAAATAAAGTGAACGTACACATCATTTACTAACACCAAAAAGTTTCTCTTTAAAACCAGCCACAGACTCAGACTCTACATTCAGGAGAAATAAACTGAAAGCAATGGCTGCCTGGACGGAGAGAAAAATGTAAGAAAATTAAAAAAAATGAGAAAATGGACATAGACCGACCTCCTTCAGGTCCTCCACCACGAAGCCGAGCTCCTCCACGTCTCTCGTGTTGCACTGCTTCCACGTCTCCTTCTCTTTGCCGCTGGTGTCCCAGCTCAAACGCTCGATGATGTAATGCTTCACCGGAGAGCCACCGTTGTTTTTGGGAGCCTCCCAGCTCAGAGTGACGGTGTTCTTTGTCACCAGGTTGATCTTCACCTTGGTGGGGGGGTCGGGGGGGTCTGAGGGAGAGGAGCACAAAGAAGAGGAGGATTAGCATGAGTTACGGCAGCTGTATCTCTGGAGTCGGATCAGCAGGTGTGTCCTCACAGATGGGGTCTCTGGCCCGGGCGGGGTCGGTGGTGATGGTGAACGGCCCGAAGCCAAGTCTGTTCTCCGCTCGGACCCTGAACAGGTAGTCCTGACCTTCCAGCAGCCCCGGCACCACGTAGGCCTGGCTGGCACACGCTGCATTCACCTGACACACAGATCAAGCCACCATCAGTTCATCAATCACAATCGAGTTGATCATTGTGTTTTCTTTTGTTCTAAAACTCAACCAGTGATTTCTTTTCTAAAATAATTAAAGAAACTTGGAAGAAAACATTGAATGCTGAAGCAGGTTACCTTCGTCCAGGCTTTGTCAGTGACACATTTCTTCTCGATGAAATAGCTCTTGATTCTCTCTCCTCCATCGTTGTCTGGGAGTTTCCAGATAATCCTCATGGTCGCGCGAGTGATGTCAGTAACCCTCAGCTCCTTTGGTGGTCCAGGGACGTCTGCAGCGGAGAAAGATACAGAATGAGATCAAAGCACAAGACAACAATGACTCAAGAAACTCTGCCACTCGAGATATAGAGACAAACAACGTGGACATACCGAGGACATTGACTCTGACGTTGACGTGTTTCTGTCCGGACTTGTTCTTGGCGGTGATGGTGTAGCGCCCAGAGTGACTCCTCAGACTGACAGGGACGGTCACAATGGATGTGGTGTCTGTGGACTCAACCTGAATACACAAAAACAGTTTGACAATGAGACTTAAACCCATAAAACATGAACACAACTGACCTTTATAGAAAATAGTGTTGTATTCAATGTGCAATTACAAACAAACAACAGCATATTCGTAGCATCGGTTGCTGGTCTCACCTCGGAGTCGACAGGCAGCGTGTGCAGTTTGTTCTTCTTGTGGGACTTGGCTTTGCCAGTGAAGTCCCAGGTCACTTTGGGAGCGGGACGGCCCTTAATGGTGGCGGGGATCCTGAACGGATCTCCAGCACGGATGCACAGCAGGTCGTCGACCATGATGTCGATGGAGATGGAAGGAGGAACTGTCGAGTACGAAACATCAGTAGCAACATCAGTGACATACACAGATGAAGGACAATGATAAAAGTGATCATCTATTTATTGCAGTAGGACTTACGCTTGATGTCCTCAACCAGAACCTCGCTGGTGCGGGGGCTGGGGTCGGACTCGCCAATGTCGTTGACAGCGATGATCCTGAAGCGGTAGCGTTTCAGCTCGCGGAGGGTGGGCATAGTAAACTCAGTGTTGGGGACGAGGGAGTCGAGGTCGTTCACCCTCTGCCACCCGGATGAGCCCTCATCCTGGACCTCGATTATGTAGCCCTTAATGGGACTTCCTCCGTCCCTCTCCGGTGGCTTCCAGGCCAGAGTGACGCTGTGCTTCGTCTTATCAGCCACCTCGGGAGCAGCGGGCATGCTTGGAGGAGCTGGAGTAGAGAGCAGCAGTTTGTAAAAATAATAACCAATTTGGGAAAATCTAATTAATCATCTTCCAAAATACAGAGGAACCATTCAGCTCAAGTTTACTGATCTGGTCAAAGGACTTTGATTAGTTATTTAAGTTTAGTTCGATATGTAGGATTTTTTAAAAGCCTGTTGTTTTACTCACTGAGTGGATCGACAGCAAACGCAGAGTCGGACGGTCCGCTGAAGGGTCCAGTTCCCGCAGAATTGCAGGCAGCAACTCTGAACTCGTACTCTGTTCCTTCGATCAGACGGTTCGCCTAGGAGAGTGAGAAGGATGAAGGCATTTATCAGACTCCTGTGGCCACCAGGCCTTCCTTTCTGAAGGTTTTCTAAGGGTTTGTAATGGATCTTCCCAAAGGTCCGCATCAGACAAGAGCTAAAGGTCTACACAGGGCCAGCCTAAAGATTTTTGATGGACCATTCAAAGACTCTAATGGGCTCCTAAAGCTCTGAGACAGGTCTTACAAGTTTGTCACGGACCTTCCTTAACATCTCTGACAGGTCTTCCTAAAAGTTAATGGCAAGCCAACCTAATGCCTAAAAGTCTGTTTTGGTTTACCCTGAGGTTCTATTTTGGTTTGTAGGAGGTCGTCAAAAGATGGGTTCAAATGCAGATCCTACACTTGCCAGGTTAAAATAATGTCAACACTTAATTCTGTGTTAAAGCAAAAATAAAGCCCCAGCAGCTCACCTGGTGCTCCCAGCCTTTCATGCCCCTCTTGGTGATCGGCATCTTGTTGACTTTGGCCCAGTAGGCAGTGCCTTTTTCCCTCTTCTCCAGCCAGTAGCCAATAATCATAGAGCCGCCGTTGTCTCTGGGAGGCTCCCAGGTTATGGTCATCGAGGTCTTGGAATACTCCGCAATGGTTGGTTTCTCTGGAGGGCCAGGAAGGCCGAATGGATCTGTGATCAAGACTTCCTCCGTTGCACAGGGGTCAGATATACCGTAACGATTCTCGGCTTTGACCCTGAACAGGTAAGGCTTGTTGGTCTCCAGGTTCCACACCTGCAGGAGAGGGAGGTGGTGGTCCCATTAGAGTGAAATAGAACTTCAAAAGCCTATGACGACCCACTATTATTATTATCGTTTCTATTATTATTATTATTATTATTATTATCAGGACATACCCCGAATTTCTTCTCGATGATGCTGCTGTTAACCTCCACCCACTGTGGTTCAGGTGGAGCTTCCTGTCCTTCTTCCAGCTCCGGTTCCTCAGTCACCACTTCCTTCTTCTCAAGAATGTAGTTGGTCAGCTCGCTGCCACCATTATCCAGAGGTGCGTCCCACTGTAAGTGGCAAGACTCTGCCCTGATGTTGGACACGGTTATATTCCTGGGTGGAAGTGGTCGGTCTGAGAGGAGAGCAAAATAAAGTTAGTACATTCATTATTTTACTTTTCTACCTCTGATCGAGTCCGTGGCACGTTTCAACTCACCCAGCACCATGACAGAGATGGTGTGCTTGGCCGAGCCCATGTTGTTGGAGGCACACACAGTGTAGCTGCCGCGGTCCCTCCTGTTGGCTGCTGGGATGGACAGCTTGGTCTTTGCATTCATCCTGCCGGTAACCTCCGTCTCCAGCAGCAGAGTCTCGGTGGGCTCCTCGATCAACACGTCATCCTTGGACCACTCGATCTTAGGGATGGGGAGGCCGAGGACATCAGCGGGGATCTCAATGGGCTCGCCCTTCTTAACGGTGATGCAGTCGCCCTTGAAGTGCTTCAACATGTGGACCTCAGGAGACACTGAGAGGGACAGGACGGGAACAAAACAAATCAGCACACCATCAGCATCCCTGAAGGTTTGATCCTATTTATATTCTAATACATCTTGAGAAATATCTGCCTCGGACCCTTTGTTGAATGTAAAAGTAGGGTTAAGGCTTTCAAAGACCATTCCTAACATTCGGTCATACCTTCGTCGTCCTGGATGACCACATTCAACGGGATAGAAGGCTCGCCCTCTCCGATTAGGTTGGTACACTTGATCCTGAACTCATACATCCAGTCCTCTTCCAGGCCCTCCACAGTCATGGTCATGTTGGGGCAGATCTCAGTGTTGCAGGGCTCGAAGGCCTGCTGGTCCTGCCTCTTCTTCTCAACAAAGTATCCAATGACTGGGCTGCCGCCGTCATTACGAGGTGGCTTCCAGGTCAGTGTGATGGAGTTCTTGGTGCGCTCTGTGTAGTGGAACTTCTCGGGGTATGAAGGTGGGCCTGCAGAACCACAAAAATCACTTTTAAACCAACTACTTAAGTCCTGGTCTGCTCACAAGAGAGAATTGTAGACATTCATTTCTGAATCAAAACCAAGTGATTCTTTCTGAAGGTCTATGTGAAGGAACTTCGCCAATGTCTGCATCAGACAAGAGCTAAAGGTCTACAAAGGGACATCCTAAAGGATTTTAGAGGACCATTCTTAAGGTCTGCAACAGACCTTTTTGAAGGTTTGTGATGGATTGGACCTTCCCAAAGGTCTTGAATCAGGCAAGAGCTAAAAGTCTACAAAAGGACATCCTAAAGGTTTTTAAAGGACCATTCTTAAGGTCTGTAAGGTTTGTGATTGACCTTCCCAAAGGTCAACTCACCCTGTGGGTCAACAGCCTTGATGGGTCCCAGCTCTACGGGCGGGCCCATGCCGTACTTGTTCTTGGCGATGACGCGGAACATGTACTCCTGTCCCTCCATGATGCCAACGCACTCGCACTTGGACGAGGCGGTTTCAACGGGCTGCCTCCATGTGTGCATCTTGGCGTCTCTCCGCTCCACGATGAAGCCGATCAGGTCGCTGCCTCCGTCATCGTCTGGGTCGTCCCAGTTCAGGAAGATCATCTTGCGGGTGACGACAACGGGCTTCAGGTCTGTGACGGGTCCGGGGACATCTGAAGATAAAACAATATTAGCATTTTTATATATTTGCATCTATTAATTACAAGTTAACCGTCAACTTTTTATGGTCAACTCACCCATGACCTCCACTCTGGTGGCCGCACCCTTGATGCCGCTGGGGTTGCAAGCGGAGATATGGTACTTGCCGCAGTCCTTCCTCTGGGCATTCTTGATTGAAACAACGCTGTCGTTGCCCTCAGTGAGGATCTCCACACGGTCTTTGTCAGGCTTGGCGTCATCCTTGGTCCAGCTGATGAACGGGTAAGGTTTACCTGTGACTGTAGCAGGTACACGGAGTGTCTCTCCGGCTCTGATGATCACGCCGGCCTTGATGGACAGATCCATTTCAATCACCGGCGGCTCTGTGGAGGTCAACAAGGAATAAAAAGCTTTGAGTGGTCAACACTGCACAACACAACATAGGACCGAATTAAATCCCAGTTTCAGTCTCTTTTATGTTTTCACTCTGTTTTGTTTCTTTTCCCAGCTGACCTGCAGGATTCCTGACAAACACGGACTCTGTGAATCCTGGCGTTCCCTCTCCGGCAGAGTTGCAGGCGATGACTCTGACCAGGTACTTGGCTCCCTCACGGACTCCAAAGACAGTGAAGGCCCGGGACTTCCACGGACGCTCTGTAGACCTGGACCAGTCCTTGCTACCAGCCATGGCCTGAAGAACCACAGAACAAAGAAACATTAGTCCAAACTGAATTCAAGTCTGATTTAACAGATATGAGCCTGCAGGGAGCTGAAAAAGCTCTGACCTTATCCACGTGGTATCCCAGGATCTCTCCTCCGCCGTTGTCCTTCGGTGGGTCCCACTCCACGTCGATGGAGTGGTCGGTGGTCACTACCACACGGGGAACTGGAGGTCCAGGAGGTACTAAAGTGTCACAAACAAACACAGAAGTTACCTCTGAGACTATAGTTACAATAGTAAGATAAATAATCTTGTTGTGGAATCTTTAACTTGCACTGTACTGTTGTTCCACTTTTCTGGTTTACATACAAAATAATGGGGAAAGCACAAGTGTTGTAATGTGTTTGCATGGTAGTATATGGTCCTTCATTTTAAGACTATAATCCTGCAAATAACCCCCATGTTTACCAAATGTATCGGTAATCTGATTACGTGTTTTTTTCTGTAACAGACTTTATTTCGCATCTTAATTCTGTTACCTCCCAACTCTGCATGGTAATGATTCTTATGATGCTTCTTTGTGATTCTAGTTTTTGGATTAGCAGTTTTTGAAGTATTTCTAAATGTTTCATTATTTATAAAGGCGCCCACACGGAGATGACTCCACTTTGACCGATATAGAAACACAGGGTTTAGGTTTCACGTACAGATCGGCGCCTGGGCCGTCTTGGGTTCGGAGGGCAGGCTGAACTTCCCGGGGCCGGCCTGGTTTTCAGCCGCCACCCTGAAGATGTAAGTCAGCCCCTCCAGGAGACCTTCCACGTCCAGCTCAGTGTCGGCGACGATGTTCCTGAAGATCAGGACAGAAGGGAGCGTTCAGAAAACCAGAAATATGGTATCAATGTCTTTTCATATTTCTCCAAACATCAGTAATATCCACGGTTTTCCGAGTCTCAGTGTCAGAAATAGTCGAGATGCACACATTGACATTTTCTTTGCTGATTCTGATTTTCTTTCTTTCTCAGAACTATGATTGACAGCAAACATTTTTGTAACTTTTCTTTCATTAAAAACTGAACTTCAACTGTATGGTCATGACAAAACATTGACTCGTTTCAAGACTTTCTCTCACTTTCACTATCAAATCTCAAAATAAAAACATGCTCCAGGTCCCTGAAAATGTTTCACAGAGACGTGGACATCGTGTGTGTGGACGAGACGTGGACATCGTGTGTGTGGACGAGACGTGGACATCGTGTGTGTGTGAATCCGGCTCCGCTTCCTCACCTGTTGACACGCGCCCAGTGCGAGCTGTTGATCTCGCGGCGCTCCACCCAGTAGCCCAGGATGGGGCTGCCGTTGTCGTTGGGCTCGTTCCAGGTGACCAGCATGCTGTGCGCCGTGATGTCATCGATCTCCGGCTTCTCAGGAGCCTCGGGAGGTTCTGGGAGGGAACGAAACATAAATCAAGTAACTCAGGTGAGAAACACTGAAAGTCTTTGTGACTCGACTGCAGAAAGAAATATCTATATATATATACATATATATATATATATATATATATATAAAATAATATATATATTTTATATATATATATATATTTTATATATATATATTATTTATATATATATATATATATATATATATATATATATATATATTTCTCCTTTTCTCTGTATGTTGCACTTACATTGGTTGTCTTATGTGACGCTAATGATTCTGTCCGTCTTTGATTTGATGCTTATTGCCTACATACGCTCATAAAGTCTCACATTATTGTAAGTTCACAGGTTTGTTTCTGGTAAACTAACAACAATGGAAACTTAAAGCAGCTGACAAAAAGAAGGATAATAATGTAAAAAGCTTATATTTTAGCACACAGCATGTAAACGGACTTTAAGTAATTACGTCTGATAAAATAGATACTATGAACGATGTTTTATGTACAAATAAAGACGTGTGCAACACAGAAAGACAAATAAATAAATCCATCCTCTTTCTAATTTAATTTCAGTATTATTTATGTTAAAACTTATAAACTAAAATACTAAATACTAAACTAAAATCTTTGCTCAGAGTTCCTACAGCTTTAGTCCAGTTAGACTTTAAGACTTTTTTAATGCCACTTATGAATGAAATTAAAGACCAACTTTATGCGCAATTTAACAAATAAATAAAATAATTTCAAAAATAGATGTTGCTAATTAATTCGATTTTTTACAATGCTACATAAATATATATATATAAAAATAATATATATAATAATATAATCCTACTTCTTTTTCATTTTTAAGGATCCCTGTCACAGCACAAACAGGATATAGTAATATAGTAATATTAATATAGTAATATGAAATAATACCGAAGGGGTTCTTGGCGATGAGCGGTTTGGACACGCAGTGCGGCCCGGCGCCGAACTTGTTCTCGGCCACGACCCTGAAGATGTACTCCTTCTTCTCGATGAGTTTGGGCACCAGGTAGCGGCAGCCCCTCAGGGTGGAGGTGACGCAGCTCCAGCCGATCTCCAGCTTGGAGTTGTCCTTCTTCTCCAGAGTGTAGTTGAGGATCTCGCTGCCGCCGTCGTCCAGCGGAGGGTCCCACTTACAGACCACGGAGCTCTTCCTCACCTCCTCAAAGCGGAAGTTCACCGGAGGCCCGGGAGTATCTGCGCACGGTCAAACACTTACTGACACTTCTTAAGATGTTAACAACAAAAGTTTATCATTTACTGCTTCTGGTGGGGTTTTGTTTTTAATAGTTTTTGTTATGATTATTTTTTCACCATTTATGCAATGGGAGTTCATTTATTTATTTATTTGTATGTACAGATAATGTTTTTTTACATAAAGTAATTAGTAAAAATTGTTAAAATAAATAAATAATTCAAATTGAAACATCTTTGGTTTTCATTATTACAAAACTGTTTTCTAAACATGTATGAATATGTAACTATACACTAATATACAGTAATACTGAGTGATTAAATACATTTCTTCAATAAATAAAACATGTTAAAGTATATAGTATATATATATTATGTATATATAATTTATATGTATTATATATATATATTATAAATGATATATATATAATATATATTATATATATTAAATATATATATTATATATATTATAAATGATGTATATATATATATATTATATATATATTATATTTATTATATATTATATATATATATTATATATTATATTTATTATAAATTATATATATTATATATATATGTATATATATATATTATATATTTATTATATACATATATATTATATATTTATTATATACATATATACTATATATTTATTATATACATATATATTATATATTATATATTTATTTTATATATATATATATACATATATATTATATATTTTTATTTATATATTTAATTAGATTTAATAGTAACATATTCCCACATTTCTTTACCTGTGTGTTGTCCATGTCATTAAAGCCGTTGTGTGTTGTTGTGTGTTATTGTGTTAAATATTAAAGTATTCAGAGTAAAGTGAATCCTCACCGAGCACGTTGACGTCGCAGGTTGCCGAGGCGATGCCGTGGTCGTTCTCCACCTTCACCATGTACACGCCGTGGTCGGCGCGGAACGAGTCCTTGATGACGACAGAGGACACGCCCCTGTGTTTGTTGTTGATGGCCAGACGTTCGTTTATCGTCGGGTAGTCGGTCTCCTCCACCTCCTCCTCCTTCTTCTCCTCCTCCTTCTTCTCCTCCTCCTTCTTCTCTTCCTTCACCTCCTCTCCCTCCTTCTTCTCCTCCTTCACCTCCTCTCCCTCCTTCTTCTCCTCCTTCTTCTCGGCCTCTCCCTCCTCTTTCTTCACCTCCTCCTTCTTCTCCTCCTCCTTCTTCTCCACCTTCTTCTTCAGGGGTTTCTCTGCCCTCTTGCGCAGCGCCTCGGGCCGGATCACCTGGTTGTTCCAGTACCATGTGATCTGAGGGTACGGCGAGCCAGAGACGTTGGCGTCCAGGCAGATCTCACAGCCTCGCTTCACGCTGAGGCCGGACTGCAGGCTGCCGCTCAGGAAGACCTTCGGAGCATCTGAGGGAAGAGCGCAAGTCGTGTTATTACATTTAATATAATGTAGTAACTACTTTTAATGTAATGTAATAACTACTTTTAATATAATGTAATAATTACATTTATTTTAGTGCAATAATTACATTTAATATAATGTAATAACTACTTTTAATATAATGTAATTATTACTT
>CALSBV010010941.1:100015-110057 GCA_943590825.1 Bovichtus diacanthus
TGTATATATATATATGTATATATGTATATACATATATATATATATATATAGATACAGTATATACATATATATATATATAGATACAGTATATACATATATATATATATATATATATATATATACACAAGAATACCCAGCCAACATTCTGTATACGCCAAACTACTGAAGTATTTCCTGCCTGAAAAGAAGAAATAAGTGAATATTTATCAAGTCCTACTCCCACTTTAAAAAAAAAAATGTAATCAATAAACTCAAATTTCTTACTTCCTAACGTTCCACCTTGTTCACCTTGATCAATTTGAACAACGAGAATCAAAGCAGCGAGAAGTAAAAAGTCTTAAAGAGCATTGAAGACGTGAGAACGTTACGTGTTGCACCTTTAACGCTCAGTGTTGCCGGGACATTGAACCTACTTGAGGATGGGTCTGCCTCCGTCGTTCTTCGGCTCCTCCCACTGCAGGTCCACGTATCTCTTGGACACGGCGTTGACGGCGAGGGCGTACGGCGGCCCCGGAGCAGCTGCAACAAAAATACAGATCTTTCTCATCCTATAATTCGGCCTGACTGAAACATCCTCACGGGAGTCAAAGTCCTCTCGAACTTACTGAAGGTGTCTCTGGCGAGCACGGAGTCGCCCAGCTCGCAGAACTCTCCCACGCCCACGGCGTTCTCTGCGGCGACGCGGAACACGTAGAGCGAGCCTTCGTTGAGCGGCGTCACCGTGTACGTCAGCTCCTTCACCGTGGTATCCACGGTCTGCCAGCCTTTGCGCCTGGCGTCGCGCTTCTCCACCACGTAGTTGGTGATGGGCGAGCCGCCCGTGCGCTCGGGCACCGTCCACTTCAGGTCGGCGCTGTTCCTGCTGATGTTGATCACCTCCAGCCAGCGAGGAGCCGAAGGAGGGTCTGAGAGCAGACACACATCATCATCATCATGTTCATCATCATCATCATCATCATGCTGAACCTTTTACTTTTTAAACTTTTTAAATCTTTTTTTTAATTTTTTTTTTTTATCTTTTACTTTTTAAATCTTTAACTTTTTACTATAATAATTATTATAATAATAATAATTATAATAATAATAATTATTATTATTATAATAATAATAATTATAATAATAATGATTATTATAATAATAATTATTATAACAATAATTATTATTATTACGATAATTATTATTGTAATAATAATAATTACTATAATTATTATTATAATAATAATTACTATAATAATTATTATAATAATTACTATAATTATTATTATTATTATAATTTGTATTATTATTATAATAATAATTACTATAATTATAATTTTAATAATAATTACTATAATAATTATTATTAAAATGTAAGAGAGACACAAAAAATTAAATTCAATAAATTAAAAAACAATTAAAGAAGAAAAAAAGGACAAAAAATTAAATCAAAAGTAAAAGTTACAGTTAAATAAGTAAATGATATGTAATATAAATAATATATTAATATAATATGATTTATCATAAATATGTAAACTATAAAGAAGAAATTTCCTCCTGATAAGAGAAATGTAAAAGTGATAAGTTGCACGCCGTTTCTCACTGAGTCTCTCCTTGCAGAGCACGGGATCGCTGGGCTCGCTGGGCTCGCTCTCTCCCGCCACGTTGACGGCGCGCACCCTGAACGAGTACTCCTGCTTCTCCATCAGCCCCTTCAGGAAGTGCTCCAGGAAGTTGATGTTATCCGCCACGCGGATCCAGTCCGTGGTGCCGCTCTTCAGCATCTCTATCACGTAGCCGTCGACCTTCGCTCCGCCGTCGTGCTCCGGTTTGGTCCACATCAGGAAGCAGGAAGTCTTAGCGACGTCCTTCACCGTGGGCTTCCCGGGAGGCCACGGAGGATCTGAAAGAGTCCGACAGACGACGGTAACGGCGTGGTGAGTTCAAGGAACGCATCAGATCCATAGATCATCACATAAAGCCTCATCTACATATTTAAACGTGTCAGAACACTTGTAATATAAAAAGTAATTGTGTTAATGTGAGTCATGAACTGAAGTTTCATGTTTATCTATTAGTTACATTTTATATATTATATATATTATATTTTCTGCTGTTTGCTCGTAACGTGAGAAATGTTTTCGTACCGATCGGGTCTTTCACCAGGATCGGTTCCGTCTCCTTGCTGGGTTTTCCAGTTCCGGCCAGATTCTCGGCGAGGACTCTGAACTTGTACTTCTTCCTGGTGGGAAGACCTTTGACTCTGCAGAGAAACAAACACACGTCAAACCAACGAAGAAGAAGAAGAGAGCCTCCTGTCAGACACTGGGGGGGGGGGGCTCACCTGTAGTTGGTGTCTTTGATTGGCAGCTTGTTGCAGCGGATCCACTTGTCGTGGTCCGGCTCGTAGCGCTCCACCCAGTACCCGGTGATGGGGCTGCCTCCGTCCTCGTCAGGCTCGTACCAGGCCAGCGTCACCGAGTCCTTGGCGATGTCCGACGCCTCCAGCTTGTACGGAGCTCCGGGGGTGTCTGGGGGGGGTCAGAGATCAATAATCAATAATCAATAATCATCAACACAAACCTGCAGTCTGTGTTTTTATTGTGTTTCACGTCTCTGCTCGTTGTTTAATGTCGTTAAGATCTTATTATGATTATATTATTATCTGTTAAAAGTGCTGCATAAACACATTTTACTTCCTAACTTACTATAAATAAAAATTAAAAATACAAACATTTTAATCACATTTTTACTAAATAAACACACAAAACATATCGATTAAAAAAAATGCAAAATGTAGAAACATGAACTAAATATTTATTAACTTACGGTATCGAGAGGCATCTGGTAATATAGGAATAATCTTTTAAAATAATAGATGTTATTATATTATTTAGAGTTTTATGTCAGAAAGACATTTATTATGCAGGTCGCAGCATTTTTCAGATTTTGTTTTCATGTTTTAGTTTTTAAAATGCTCCTCTGCTTGAAAACTTGCTTTTATTTTCTGCTGTTTTTCTTGGATTTACATAATTAATAAATGTAATATGTAATAGGTATGATAACATAATAATATATAATATATATATATATATATATATATAATATATTTTACAGATCAATAAATTAATTAGAAATTAACCTGCAAAGTGCTTGTTGTTTACAGATATTTGTGCACTAATATTATTATCATAATGTTTATTTTATAGAATATAAATACAGATTATTTAAATTTTTCTGTATTTGTACTTTCTTTGTGCCTCTGCACGTTAAAGTGTTTGTCTTGAAATAAAACGGCAGACGGCGAGCGGTCACGTGACCCACCGAAGGGATATCTGGCGATGATGGACTGGTGCTCGGCCGGCGGCCCGACGCCGAACTGGTTCTCGGTGAAGACCCTGAAGATGTACTCCTTGAACTTGACGAGGTCCACGGCCTTGTAGCTGGTCTGTTTGATGGTGGAGGACAGGCGGTGCCAGATCTCGCTGTCGGCCGACCGGCGCTCCACGATGTAGTTTGTGACTCTGGAGCCGCCGTCGTCACGCGGCGGGTTCCACGCCAGAGAGCAGGACTCGTTGGTGATGTCAGAGATGTCGAAGGCGGCGGGAGGACCGGGCTTATCTGTGAGGGGAGAGTTTCTTTAGTGTCCAGAAGCTGAAGAAATTAAATGTAACATTATTATTATTATTGTTATTATAATAATTATAATAATAATAATAATTATTATTATTATTATTATAATAATTAGAATTATAATAATAATTATAATAATTATTAATATTACAATAATAATTATTGTTGTTATTATAATAATTATAATAATTATTATTATTATTATAACAATTATAATAATAATAAAAATGTACTGAGGAAAATAATGATAATAAGTGGGTAAACTAGGTCTAAAATTTGTAAAAATTAAACAGATAAAATAGTTCAAATTAAACAGCTTAAGAACTTTAAGTTTATTGATGTAAACGAAACTTATAGTTTATATTTAGATGTTTATTACGTAAATAAATGGTTGATGTTTGCTATCATGTTGACAAATAATTTCAAGAGAATTGTATTAAAATTCAAATATATTCAGTTTTTCTCGGTTAAATAAGATGTTTAACAAATAACTATAAATAAAGTCAAATGAGAATAATTAGTACAGCAGCAAACATTTTAGCTGCTGTATGAATTACACTCTGATTTATATATATATATACATATATATATATATATGTATATATATATAAAAATATATAAAAAATGCATTTAAACACAAATATTTTCCGACTCTTTTGTCTTTTTTCCATATTAATTAAGAAAGTGTGCTGAAACAGTTCAAACGTATTATTACAGGTTTTATTATTGTATTATATTAATATATATATATATATATATATTAATATAATATCATTACATATCGACGTAAAGTTGTTTTTAAAAAAAAAACGAGTTACGAATTTTCACAACTTTGAATAAAACATTTTTTAAAATAAAAACCTTATAAAAGATAAAAGTATCTCCCAGACTAACTCAGCCCCCCGTCCCCTCCGAAGTCTTACCCAGGATGTTGACGTCCACGGTGGCGGTGGCGCGGCCGCTGCTGTTGGTGGCCTCGATGATGTAGGTGGAGCTGTCGTCTCTCTTGGTCTTGGCGATGGTGACGGTGGAGTGTCCCGGCGTCGTGTCGATGGACACGCGGTCGTCTGCTTTCAGCACCAGGTCGGCTTTGGTCCACTTCACGCGGGGCTCGGGTTTCCCCGTCACCTCGGCCGGCAGCTCGATCTTGCTGCCCGCCTTGGCGGTCAGACCGGCCAGCAGCTTGGCGTCCAGCTGGATCTCTGGAGCCTCTGCACGGACAGAGAAGACGAGAAGATGCGAAACACATCAACATCAGTGTGCATTTCCCAGCATGCATCGCTGTGCTGCTTGTGGACTGAGCTGAAATATATTGAGATTATTATGAAGAACATATTCTGACAAAGAATCTTCAGGATTAATCCTCGTCACGCCGTCGTAGCGCTTGTACATGATAAACGTGTATATATTATATATATATAATATATTATATATACACACACGTATACAGATACTTATACTTCAAGTCATACTTAAAAGAGAAAAAGGATGAAAAGATAAAAACAAAGATTACAAACTTCTTTAAAGTTTCAAGACTAAACAAAAATAGATAGAAATTTACTTTTTCTTGCTTGTATTTTAAAAAAATATGTTTTTATTGTTTTATTTTGTAAAATAGTTACTTTTCTTTCCTTTTATAATTAAAATTAAAACTATAATATATATATATATATATATATATATGCATAATATATATATTATGTATATATATTTATGTATATACTGTATATAAATCTTTGCTAATTAAATACTTTTTCAGAGGTTTTTGGAATAACCGCTGCTCTGTATTTATATGAATATTGATGTGTCGGCTATACGTTAACATGAAGGCTGATGAAGTTCTGTATTTTCTGAATATACGCGGCGTGTACCTTTAGGATCCACGGCCTGGATCTCGTCGGTGGCCTTGCAGGGCCGGCTGGCTCCGAGGCGGTTGAGGGCTCGCACCCTGTAGGCGTACCACTGGCCCTCGGTCAGACCGATCACCTGGCACTTCAGCTCGGGCACCATGTCCCCGCAGGGCTCCCACTTATCGGTGCCTCTCTGAAGGCGCTCCACGTTGTAGCCTCGGATGCCGGTGCCGCCGTCGTACTTTGGCGGCTCCCAGGTCAGGAAGATGCCGCTGGCAGACTTGTCTCTCCACCTCAGGTTCTCTGGAGGGTCGGGGATGGCTGGAGGGAACCGAGACGGACGTTAGAAAGTTCCTTTGGACTAAAACTAAAACCTTTTAAGACTGAAAAACATGTGGAAAACATGTGAAAAACATGTGAAAAACATGCGGAACATTTGTGAAAAAAGTGTGAATTATTTTTGAAAAAACTGTAAAAAAAACAAACATGTAAAACGTGAAAAATTTGTGAAAAACGTGAAAAATTTGTGAAAAATGTGTGAAAAATGTGTGAAAAACGTGAAAAATGATGAAGATTCCCTGTAAGTGGGCAGAATACGACACATAAAACAGGCCTCTGCCGCTGCAGCACTTCAGACAGAATAAAAGTGGCGTGTTTCTCTGACTCACTGGCCGGCGACGACACGTTGACGGGCTCGTCGATGTACGCCGGCTCGCCCGGCCCGCACTTGTTGCAGGCGGTGACTCTGAACAGATACTCTTTCCCTTCCACGACGTCGGTCACCGTGAACTCCTGATCCTGGATCCCTGTGATCACCTGAGTAAACAAAGCCCAGTTTGTGTGTCTGCATCAAGTTCAACTAGGAAGTGAAAACATTTTACGTTCTCATCTCTTCTGTTTTCTGTGAGGGTCACATCCAGAGCAACATAAATGTTGAACCATAAAACAAGTTTTAGGTTTAATCAGCAGCATAATAATCATGTAATCTTCTTCCTCTGCTTTAATGATGATGATGAAAAGCTGAACAGAACATTAGTTTTGCTTTAAGTATATTTGAGGGTCTTTTATTTTGAAAGCTCATTTAGAACTCGTGAGAGCAGCAGTTTGTGTCTCTCAAGTTATTATTATTATTATTATTATTATCTCTTATGTTTTTACATTTCAGCCACAATTATCATCTATAGCATTAAATAACAATAATAATACAAAAATTCTCTATTTATATGCATTCATGTCCCTTAAACACATGTTACTAACTCACCATCCGGGGCTTCATCCCTGGAGTCTCTGTGTCTCATCTGGCAGGTTTCACTATTAAAGATTACTTCTGGACCGTGAATCGTGGCTGCACCTGTTGCCCTGGTCCTGCCTGACACCAGGAAGCCTTGACATCCCCCTGGATCCATCTTTTTTATATATACCATCGTATCATGTTTTCTGTCGCATAGATTGTCCATGTTGTATTTTTAACTATGTCGTTTGTTCTGTAGACACGTCACCTATTGCACGTCTGTCCGTCCTGGGAGAGGATCCTCTATATGTATATATATATATATATATTATATATTATATATAAGAGGATCCTCCTCAGTCTCCCTGAGGTTTCTTCCATATTTCCTCCACTAATTGTGAGATATCTTTTAGGGAGTTTTTCCTTGTGTGATGTGAGGGTCTAAGGACAGAGGTCAGAGGGGGTCGTACTTTGTACAGGCTGTAAAGCCCACTGAGACAAATGTATAATTTGTGATATTGGGCTATATAAATAAACTTGATTTGATTTGATTTGAAAAATTATCTAAAATATTTGTGAAATTCCTCTTTGTTAATTGTGTTTTTTCTCTTTTTTGAAAGTATGAGTGTCGGGTGTAACGTGTATTATTAACGTGACATAAAGATTTAATGAGCAGTAAGTCTGGCCTGATCCACGCCGCGTGCACACGTCTCACACACACGTGGCGTGCACTGTGAGCAGAGGGCGGCGTCTTACCTTCACCCAGGTCTTGCGGGACATGTCCCGTTTCTCCACCTGGTATCCGGTCAGAGGACTTCCTCCGTCGTGCTCCGGGGCCTCCCAGCTCAGGTGAACGTGCTGCCGCGTCACCTCCAGCACCTTGAAGTCCTTCGGGGCGCTGGGCGCCGCTGGACGACACAAACAGAAACAGGAAGAACTTTAAAAGGAACAATTCAATGTTTTGAAGCAGGAAGTTAGAATCTGAAGGTTTTGACGTCGCACCGATGACGTTGACTTCGATGTCTCCGGAGACGGACGTGACGTCATTCTCCAGCTGCAGCGTGTAGGTGCCCTTGTCGGGGCGCACGCTCGGCGTCACGATCAGTTCTGTGTACGTGGACTTGGTCGTCATGGTGACGCGCTCGTCGTCGGTGGTCAGCTGCTTCTCTCCGAAGGTCCACTTGGCGACGGGGGTCGGGTACCCGGTGATGGGGACTCTGATGGTGAGCGGCTGAGGGACGATGACCTCCAGCCCGTCTTTGAACGCACTCAGGTCGAAGGAAGGAGCGACTGCAGCGGGGACAGAGGCATGATGGGAGCTGAGACGAGCACATTTCTAATGTTTTCATAGTTCACGTGTTCGTTTACAGTCAGAGGTAACTAATGTAACTAATGTAACTAATGTAACTACTGTAACTAGTGTCACTAATGTAACTAATGTAACTACTGTAACTAGTGTCACTAATGTAACTAATGTAACTACTGTAACTAGTGTCACTAATGTAACTAATGTAACTACTGTAACTAGTGTCACTAATGTAACTAATGTAACTAATGTAACTAGTGTAACTAATGTCACTAATGTCACTAATGTCACTAATGTAACTAGTGTAACTAATGTAACTAGTGTCACTAATGTCACTAATGTAACTAGTGTAACTAATGTAACTAGTGTAACTAATGTCACTAATGTAACTAATGTAACTAATGTAACTAATGTAACTAGTGTAACTAATGTAACTAGTGTCACTAATGTAACTAATGTAACTAGTGTAACTAATGTCACTAGTGTCACTAATGTAAGTAGTGTAACTAATGTAACTAGTGTAACTAATGTAACTAGTGTCACTAATGTAAGTAGTGTAACTAATGTAACTAGTGTAACTAATGTCACTAAAGTCACTCATGTAACTAGTGTAACTAGTGTAACTAATGTAACTAATGTCACTAATGTAACTAGTGTAACTAATGTCACTAATGTCACTAATGTAAGTAGTGTAACTAGTGTCACTAATGTAACTAGTGTAACTAATGTAACTAGTGTAACTAATGTCACTAATGTCACTAAAGTCACTCATGTAACTAGTGTAACTAGTGTAACTAATGTAACTAATGTCACTAATGTAACTAGTGTAACTAATGTAACTAATGTAACTAATGTCACTAATGTAAGTAGTGTAGCTAGTGTCACTAATGTCACTAATGTAACTAGTGTAACTAATGTAACTAGTGTCACTAATGTAAGTAGTGTAGCTAGTGTCACTAATGTCACCAATGTAACTAGTGTAACTAATGTAACTAGTGTAACTAATGTCACTAATGTCACTAATGTAACTAGTGTAACTAATGTAACTAGTGTAACTAATGTAACTAGTGTCACTAATGTAAGTAGTGTAGCTAGTGTCACTAATGTCACTAATGTAACTAGTGTAACTAATGTAGCTAGTGTCACTAATGTAACTAGTGTAACTAATGTAACTAGTGTCACTAATGTCACTAATGTAACTAATGTAACTCGTGTCACTAATGTAACTAATGTAACTAATGTCACTAATGTAACTAATGTAACTAGTGTCACTAATGTCACTAATGTAACTAATGTAACTAGTGTCACTAATGTAACTAATGTAACTAATGTCACTAATGTAACTAATGTAACTAGTGTCACTAATGTAACTAATGTCACTAATGTAACTAATGTAACTAATGTCACTAATGTAAGTAGTGTAGCTAGTGTCACTAATGTCACTAATGTAACTAGTGTAACTAATGTAACTAGTGTCACTAATGTCACTAATGTAACTAATGTAACTAATGTCACTAATGTAACTAATGTAACTAGTGTCACTAATGTAACTAATGCAACTACTGTAAGTAATGTATCTAGTGTAACTAGTGTCACTAGTGTAACTAGTGTCACTAGTGTAACTAATGTAACTAGTGTAACTAATGTCACTAATGTCACTAAAGTCACTCATGTAACTAGTGTAACTAATGTAACTAGTGTAACTAATGTCACTAATGTCACTAAAGTCACTAATGTAACTAGTGTAACTAGTGTAACTAATGTCACTAATGTAACTAATGTAACTAGTGTAACTAATGTCACTAGTGTAACTAGTGTAACTAATGTCACTAATGTAACTAGTGTAACTTATGTCACTAATGTCACTAATGTAAGTAGTGTAACTAGTGTCACTAATGTCACTAATGTAACTAGTGTAACTAATGTAACTAGTGTCACTAATGTCACTAATGTAACTAATGTAACTAATGTCACTAATGTAACTAATGTAACTAGTGTCACTAATGTAACTACTGTAAGTAATGTATCTAGTGTAACTAGTGTCAC
>CALSBV010010941.1:133688-161454 GCA_943590825.1 Bovichtus diacanthus
TACAACATGTACAACATGTACAACATGTACAACATGTACAACATGTACAACACGTACAACACGTACAACACGTACAACACGTACAACACATATATGGTCCAAGGCAAACAAAGAACAAGACAGTCAAACAAGACGAGGAACAGAAACGCACGACATAGAGAAACAATTTCACAGACACAGAAGACAGAAGAATGTCTGACAAACACACAATCAGGCCGTTTGGTGGACACAGACACACACGTGGACACATTTGACAAACATCTGTGGGGAAGACAGACTTGAGGTGGAGGACAGAGAGAAGACAGGCGGACAGTCGTGTTTACCTATGACCGTCAGGTTGGCCATGGACGGAATCCCTTTGGCCTCAGCCTTAATTTGGCAAGTGTCATCTAGAGTCACTTCCTTTATTTCTAGCACATGTTTCTTTCCGTCCACGTGAGTGAGCACGGTTCTGCTCGGATGTATTTTAACATCGTTCTTGCACCAGGTGACGGGGATGTTCTCGTGAGAGAGCTCTAGCTCGAAACGAGCCGTCGTGCCCTCTTTCACAGTTTGGTCCTTTAATGGTGAGATAAATTTGAGCCTGATACCTATAATTGTGTTAGCAAAGCATATTCATTTGAGTTAGTTGGAAAGAGGAGGCAACCAGCTCAATGAATGGAGTCATAATAATAAAAGCTCTGCGAGTTAAGTCCAGTATTAGCGATCCAGCACTTACCCTCCACCGTGAGTCGAGCTGTTGACGTTTTGCCCAAAACAGCTATTGTATATTCGTCCTCGTCATCAAACTCACAGCAGTTTATGATCAACATGTGCTTCTTTCCATCATCGATGACGTCATACTTTTGGTCTGGGGTGATGACGTCATCGCCTCTATACCACATGACCTTAGACACATCCTTTGTGATGGTGCATTCAAACTTAGCCTGTTTCTTTTCAGGCACAGAAATGTCCTTCAGCGGGACAACAAAGTCCATTTCGATCTCTGGGTTAAAAGGTGACACAGGGACAGAACATCAACACAACAAAACACAACCGTCTACAGCCAGTGGCCAGTTTACCACGTACATGTACATGTATGTGTATGTTGTCTGCAGTACTGGCTAGTACCCCAAAGGGATGTCGGGGTATTTACAGAAAGAAATCCATGACTTTCTTTTATGCAGACTATGCACAGATAATCTAATCGTATCCTACAGAAAACCTACTGGAGACACCTTCAGGTTGTGCAGGTCATCTCATGGTATATGAGATGACCTGCACAACCTGAAGTCACTTTGAATTACTGGGATTGTTCACGGTCTTCTTTGAAGAATGGCGCTGAAGGACTCCAAGAGATGAAGGTTTAAGTGCCGTCATCTTGCAGGTAACAATGGTTTCTTCATTAAAACATCCACCAGATGTTTTGTCTCGGGCAAAGACCAGATCATCATCGTGTCCAGTTGACACCAAATCTGACTTCAGTTTCATCAGGATGTGACAGAGTTTTCATTCTTCAGGCTCGTCTTTCTTCACTACTTACCTCCTGTTTGGGACTGTTGGGGAAATCAACCCTCTGCTTACTAAACTTACTAAACTATGACCTTTGCTAAATTGAAGGGATTTCATGTCTGGTGGAGTGAACATGGTGGTGGTTTAACCAATAAACTGGCCACTGCACGTAGCTTTAACATAAAACATTTAACCACAGACGGATAAAGTGTAGAGAGACATCCCGACACACAAGACAGGTTTCCATTGAACAGACAACAAATAGAAAACAAACACAGGACACTACATCAACCTCTGGAAGTCGCTCTTCGTCTTCCCGGGCTGCAAGTCTCAAGGAATGGATAATCCTCTTAAATAAAGATCTAAGGTCCGCTCTTTACTTTATTGCCCACGGACCTTACGCCTTTATTTTTACAGATAAAATCACGGTACATCGTAATTCCGATCCTGGATACCGGGAGAACTTCTTACCTTTGACATTGAGCATTGCGCTGGTTATGGCGTTAAGAGCCTGGTAGGACACTTCTCCGGCCTGTTCCAACTGGCAGTTTTTCAGAAGGAGCTTACGCACCCCACGCTCCATTTGGATGTCGCACGTCTGGTGAATACATCACAGTAAAAAGCAGTGAACATGACCATGCAACAGTAGAAACACATGCATTAAGAATCGAGACATTTTTAGGAAATCCAGTCCATGTCGTCATACCGGGGATCTGGTCAAAACCTCTCCTCTGAGCTTCCATTCTCCTGCAACATCCTCCTCAGAGATCTCCGTCTCAAACATGGCATCTTCCTTCTCAACCACCTCGACGCTGGCCAGGGGCTTCAGGATTTCAGCCTCACGCTCTGAGAGAGAAGTTGTATTAGTTATTAGAAAATATGGACAAAATGAAAGAAAGATAAGTAGTGAAGTATTTGAGGGACTTCGGGATGTAACGACACCAATACCAGTGAAATTCCACGATTCTCGGTACCAATTCAATAACCACAGTAAAAAACTAAACAATAAACCTCATGGACTTCAACATACACTTCTTTATTATTGTTCGCATACTGGTTTTTGTTAGGGAGTTAAACAGCTCATAATTCCCTCTAATATTTATTTTATATTTATGTAAAAATATCTCCTTCAAACAACTGGATTTATTCAAGTTTCTCCCCAAAAACCTACTTTTATAAGACTACTTTAAATACATTATGATAATAACGCCTCATTTTTACTGAATAGAGCTTGAATGCACCTCAATGCTACTCTATGAAACGTCCGTTCACCGGCTGCTAACAGCTAATGTTAGCAGCTAACTTGTTCACAATGTAGCATTATCAGAGAAGAAATAGGGCGCGGAATTTTGGCATCGACTTGGTACCGAAAAATGGGTTCTCGTGACATCCCTAGAGGGACTAAAGCTAAAAGGAAGGTAAGTAGGTAGATAGATAAACCTCCTAGCGTAAGATTGGCAGTGTAGACGCGTCCTTCCACCTCCATGGCATATTGTGCTACATCTTCAGGCTGACAGTTCTTGATGATCAGCGTCAGCTGCTTTCCGTCCTTCTTGAACTCCACCTTGTCAGACGGAGTGACTTCGTTGTCTCCTTTGAGCCACTTCCAGTTGGGAGTGTCCTTGTAGAGTTCGCACTTAAATATAGCGTCGGCCTTCGGTTTCACATGCTGGTCTCTCAGCGGTTTCACAATCCAATCTTTGATGATTTCTGTTGGAGTTAAACATCATCGGCCATAACACCATTAAAGACGCAATGTGCAGCATTAATATAATAAATATTACCAACATGAGGTCTAAGCTAGAGCAGAGGAGCTAAAACAGGCTTAGTCTCAGCTTAGTTAATATAACCTCAGAGGGTTTTCAAAGATTGTCCAAGACGTGAATATGTGGATATCTGAATTTAGCTGCAGGACATTTAGTGGTCTGGACATCAATATGTATAACGTTGTTCAGAGCAATTGAAATATATTGTTGGATGTCATCAGCATACAAAAACAAAGTGATTTAATGTTTTGGGAAAACCCCAGTATTGATGTATGTTGCTGTGTTTAGGGATGTATTCAATGTCCTCTTCAGCTTACCAATGATTTTAACATTTGTTGAAGTCTTGACATCTTCCTGGCCGGACACTTCACATGAGTAGAGGCCGGTGTCCGCCTCGGTGGAGTTCTGGATGGTCAGAGCGTGCTGCATACCAATGATGTTGATCTGAATCTTGCCGGCCTGTTTCTTCAGGACGTCGCCATTTCTCTTCCATATCACATCTCTCTCTTTGTTCAACTCACAGGTCATATACAGAGGCTGACCCTTCAGAGCTGAGGTTTCTTCCTCCAGCTCTTTGATCCATTTCACTGGAAGCTCTGTGAGAAGATAAAAAGGCAATTAGCTTTTTGACATTGGTGAATGCTTGAATAGGATCATGACAGATACTTGTTCTGGTCTTCAGGACACCAAGTATCCAAGAAAAAGAAGAGATAAATACCTTCAACGACGAGCTTGGCTTTGCATGAGATTTCCTTGCCGGCGTTCTTGGCTATACAGGTATATTCACCGGTGTCGGAGAGCTGGACATCAATAATGTTCAACTTGCGATCTTTGCCGTCAGAGGTGAACTTGTGCTTGGGGCTCTCACGCAGGTTACTGTCATCTTTCATCCAGGTAGTGATGGCAGTGGAGGGCGAGACCTCACACTCAAACACGGCAGCGGAGCCGATAGACTCAGCTTCCTGCAAGATGATGTCCTGGAGCTTCTTGATGAACTTCAGAGGGACGGCTTTGAGCTTGAATCCTGCGAAGGGTTCATCTGGTGGCGACGGGCCTTTTCCACCGGGCTTCAGGCCGCGGCCCCTACCTTCTCCAGGGGACGGGGTCTGCTTGGCTGAAATACAAATTGAGGACAAACAGTCAATTGGCTTTTGAATTTAAAGAAGGATCTCTTCGGCATGAGCATACAGGATGTAGAACGTAACATGCTATTCAGAAAACCGACTTACGTTTCAGCCCTCTCCCTCTACCTCTTCCTGCTTCTTCTGCTGGTTGTCCTTCTGTTTCAGAAACAATTCAAATGAACGTGCTGCACACAATGTGAACATAATGTCAATGTCTTCATAAACATGCCAGTGCTGGGAGATATGCAATGTCCACTCGAATGGATTGGGGAATATGACGTGATAATGATGGTAAAGAAATATGAAATATTGGATGTGAAACGAAGAAAGACAAAACACACAAGGATGAATAATGTATAACTTTACAGTGCTGTAGCGTTTACACCAAGAAGAGATGGAGTAACAAACAGAAATGTTGGACTGATGGGAATGACATGATACTTAACCGACAGACACACGAATGACAGAAAGCAATGAATACGACCAGACAGTTTGACAAACGGAATGATAATTAACAAGAAGGACAAGGCGTAAATCGTGTCACATTTAAGATATGATGAGATAAAGATGATTTAGATGGAGGCATGATGTTGAGAATGGGTAGCGATTATTCAGGGCATGAAGGAAGCGTTTTTCACAGCCGTCACCCAGCGAGTTGGGGCCGCCACCGTCTCACCTCTCCTGGTCAGCCCTGGAACCTCCAGAGCACCTTCCTCTCCTTCACCCTCCCAATCTTCGGAGCCGTAACTCTCTCGGGGCACCAGCTCCCAGCCCCAGGCCTCTTCCTCCCCCTGCTCCACCGGTTCCTCTTCTTCCTCTTCAAATACCTCCTCCTCCGGCTGCGTGGCGACCTTCTGCATCTGCACGGCTCCAGGAGAGATCTCCTTCACCAGGGGAACCTTCCCTTTGGCAGGCTTTGCTGGTTCTGCAGCCTCCTCTGGTGATGGCTTCCTTGGGACCTTTTTGAGAGTCACAGCTTCAACAGAGACTTTCGGTGAAACCGCTTTCGGAATCTTTTTGAGTTTATCAAAACTCGGCCTCTTCTCAACAGGGACTTTCTCTGCTTCTTTAAGCTTCTCAACTTTAGGAGACGGTGTCTTTTTCAGCTCAACCTTCTTGAGCTGCTCCAAAGGCTTCAGAGCCACTTCTTCTTTCTCCTCTTTCACCTTGGGTGTGACTCCCTTCTTCAGCTGCAGAGGTTTGGGCTCCTCAGGAACCTTTTCAGGTTTCTTAACAGGAGACGCCGTCTTCTCTGCTGGCACTGCCTCTACCACCTTCGGCTTCTCCGGCTTCTTCTCTGGAGCTTCTGGGATCTCAGGTTTCTTCGGTTCAGCCTCTGGCTCTCGTTCTTTTAGTTTTTCGTCTGGACTTGTGCGACGGTGCCGCAGGTCATCGATTGGCTTCCTTTCTTTCTCCTCTGCTGGTTTCTTCTCAGGCTCTGCAGCCTCTTTTGAAGGCCTGGAGAAAGGCTTCAGCTTGACGCTTTCTACCTCTTGTTCCTGTGTTGGGATTTTCTTCACCTTGGTGGGCACTTTGACCTCCTCAGGCTCTTTCTCTGGAGATTTCTTTTTCTCTACTGGCTTTGGCACCTTAGCTGGTGGCTCTTTGACCTCCAGAGGAGCTTTCTCAGGTTTCTTGGGAGGTTCTTTGGTTTCTACGTCTCTGGGGATCCTCTCTAGCTTCTGGAAAGGCACAGTGTCCCGGTCTGGCCTCTCTTTCTTGTCTTTCTCCGGCTCCTCAACTGGTTTAACAGGCTTTTCAAATGGTTTTAGTTTGACAGCTTCTGGTTCCACTTCGTCTGAGGGCAATTTTTTCACTTTCTTCAAGGCTGCAGTAGGCGGGGCAGGTTCCTCTTCCTTTGGTGCCTTGGGAGTTTTCTTCAGAGAAATCTTATCTTCTGGTTTCTCTTCTTTTGGAACGGGTTTCTGGCGGGTCCATGCATCTGCAAGAGCTTCTTTCTCTTCCTTTTCTTTAGGCTTCACAATTTCTGGCTTTTTCACCACTTCTGCTTTATCTCGAGGTTTCCTCTCCTCCGCAGGTCTCCTGGTGGCAACAGACATTTCAACAGCCTCTTCTCTATGCACCAACTCCTCATAATCAAAGACTGTGGTCTTGGTGACCTTCTGAGGTTTTTCCTCCTCTTCAGCCTCTTTAGGTGGAACTGAAGGAATCTTCTTCAGTTTGATGATCTCCTGCTCTTCTTCCACTTCCTTTATGATTCTGGTTGTCTTCCTCAAAGTGGGAATCTCAAACGTCCCTTCCTCTTCAATCTGAATTTTACCTTTTTTGTGCAGAAGAATTTCTGAGGTAGCAAAGATTTGACATTACTTATTGACACTTAACTTGACAATCAACAGCACAATTTGTACAAACGCATACAGATACTAATTAATCACTATATATAAAACTTATTTAAAAAGTTGACATGACAACATTACCAGAAACAAAACAGACATAGAAGAGGACACAAGAAAAGACAACTTCCACATGACTTTAGCACCCTTTGGTGTCCCAACATCTCAAACTGTTGTCTTGAAACGCAACCATGAACCTGGTGTAGTTTTTAGATTTGGTGCACTATTGTTCGCTGTAACAGAATCAGGTGGTGTACGTTTTAGCCGCTAATAGCTGTGTACTGTATGTACTGAGGAGTGAATGGTAATCGGTGCTCCTACCTTTCTTGACTCCTCCCGGTGCTTGGACGGGTCCCTTGGTTTGATCTAATACAGAGTAGAGTTCAGAAAGTTGGTAATTAGGCCATTTAATCAGGTCATGAAGAGCAGTTTCACCGATTTAAAAATGGGAAGACCTCAGAGAAAGTGAATGTGGATGACACATGATGAAGTTGTGACTGAGATGCAAAGTAGTCCAAGAACATAGACATGGGATATAGTGTCGTAAGTAAAGATGAAGTGTCCAAGGACAAATGTGACATGCTTGTGTTAGATTTAAGGTCAATGAATTGATGACCAAAACAAACAAGACAAACAGATCAACAATGTCCACAGCGAGGACTGCGCTGCTGCGGAGGTCGTACAGACAAACAACAGTGGGAACACACAGGTGGGGGTTATACATGTGCAGTGATAAAATAAGATGTGAAAAAGATGGAAACTCCAACAAAGAGGACGTTTCAATCAAGTCCTTCAAATACCTCTACCTGTTTCAGGAGCTATCTTTTCTACTGTAATTGGTTTTTCTTCTTCTGCAACTTTCTTGGTTGGTTCTTCAGCCTTCACGACGGGCTTTGGCTTTGTCACTTCAAGTATAACACAAGAGCGGATTGAAGTATTGTAAAGTAAACACAATGTTTTTATAAAGACTTACAAGGTGTTGGTATGAACTCTTTCAGAATGATTATCTGGATACCTGGCTTTGTTTCTTCTTGTGGAGTCATTTTCTTCTCCAACTTCTTGGTTTTATCAATGACTTCAGGCTTTTTGGCAGCTTCTTGAACTTTTACAGCAGCCTGCGGTTTGCTCTCTTCAAGCACAAAGTACACAGGGAATTCAACAGAAAGCTCTAAAAACGACATTTTAGATGTGAGAGCTTGACAACAGAAAGAAGTTCATATTGATATCCTATGTTAATAACCACCTGTTTCTTCTTTCCACACTACTTCAAGATAAAGGTTCAAAGATTCATGTTTTTTCAAGAGTGGCATTCTTCTACGAATGCCTCACACAGACACACAGACAGAAACACATTTAAAAGAGAAGTGTGTACCTTCTTGAGGAGCAGCTGGCTTCACCAACGCTTCTTTGACTTGTGGTGGAGACGCCTTGTCCGTCACAGGAACTTGGAAATAAAATGATATGACAATCAGAACCTTACTAAGACTGACGGGTGAGCTGAAGCATGCAAAGAAACACAGAGAGAACAAACAAGATCCACGATGGAAACAAACACAGTTGAAAGAAATTTCCACATAACTTCTCACCTTGTATGTGCAAAACACTTTCCTCGTGAAAGATAACGGACACAACAAACACAGGATTAGACAAAACAACATGAATCTGGTGGTCAGAAACCACGAGTGTCTGTCGACAGCACGGCGGCACTTCACAATGAGCAAGAACAGTTTGTGCCCAAACAGAAATGGGTGATGTGACATGGATGTCCTCAAAGAGGTATGAATGTAATAAATCCTCAAGAGGGTGAAAACGAGGAGGTGCACAACGATGTTTGGTGCTCAGATCAAATGAAAAACACGTGCTTGGTGACACAAAACATTTTTCCCTCTATACCTCTGGAAGATTTTCGAAGGGCGACGCTTTCTTTCCCTTCTGGTGTCAAAGACAAACCGCTGGTTTCAACTTCCTGAGGAGGGACGTGTCGGACGTCTGCTTTCAGACGAGACTGCTCGACTTCTGATTTGCTGCTGGCTCCTTCGCCATCCTCTGTAGAGTCTGCGGTCTTCTTCTCGACCATTGTGGTCTTGGTTTGATCTGTTACTGACGGCTCTCTGACCGTCGGCTCATGCAAAGGCATCGCATCAGCTTTTGATGCTGATGCTGCAGGTTTGTATTCTTCAGGAATCTCTTGGGATTTATACATTTCCTCACTTCTTTTGGAGGACATAACTACCTGATCTGCTTTGAGTTGTTTGTCTTTCCCTATCGTTGTTTCTGTCTTTATTTCCTTTGGTTTAACATATTTCAGTCGTCTTTCTGAAGCTTCCTGCTCTTGTGATGTAACTTGTTCCTGTCTTACTTTTATTCTTTCTACAGAAATCATGTTGGCAGCTTGGTCCCCAAGAGTGACTGTTTCTGGTCTTTCTTCTTTATCTTTAAAGTCTTGTTTAGCTGACAAACTTCTAATATCCTCTTTTCTTGTGATTTGGTCTTTGTGAATTTCTCTTTTAGCCTTTTCTTCTGCTGGAAGTGATTCTTTGGATGTCGCCTGATTTGCAGCTTTTCTTTCAACATGTTGCAGCTTACTTTCTGTTCCTTCAGCAGGACTAACTGTAGCTCTTGTGTCTTTAACGGTGACTGTCTTTGGCTGAATGTCTACTCTAACATCAGATTCTCTGCTGAACTTGTCTGCAGTCATTCGTCCTCGCAGTAATCCTTCAGCGCTGGACTCTGCTCTGGTCGTCTCAGCTGGACTAACTTTGGAAGTTTTTTCAACCTTCGACTTGCTTTTTTGTACTTTAAAGTCTTCAGTTTGATCTAACTTCAGTGTCTTACCTATTGTGGATTCGTCTTTCTGTAAAGAGACGTCCTCTGACTTGTGAGCCTCTGTTTGTCTTGACATTATATCTGTTACTAGATGGTCAGGCGTAATGTACCTTTGTGACGTATCTAATATAATATCACGCTCTTTCACAATCAAAGCTTTTTCATATGCAACATCCATTACAGGCGTCCTCGAAGCTTTTCTTTCTATTTGTTCCTGCTTTGTTTCCACATCCGGAGTAACGCTGAGAGAAACGTCTTTAACTGTGTCTGTTTTAGACCGAGCAACTTCAGCGGCCACGAGTCCCTGGTCTCCTAACGCTGTTTCTCCAGTCTTTTGTTGAGCTTTTCTCTGTTCTGTTGATATTGTATCGCAAACAAATGCAATGTTGTCCATTTTAAATTGACTTGTGACTTCTTTACCTGAAATCTCTCGTTTTACAGCTTCCACGCTTTCCTTGGCGGACTCTTGACTTTGTGAAGGTCTTGAAAGAGAAACCTCAGCGGATGCATAAACGTCCTCCTTCTTTGATGCAATGTCTTTTACAAGCTTGTCAGGTGTAATTAATCTTTGGAGGGTGTCTGCTTTAACATCTCCGACTTTAACTATCCGCTGTTTTTCAGCTGCAACCTCCATCACAGGTGCAATTGAAGTTATTCTTTCGACTTGTTTTGTTTCCGTCACCTCAAATGGAGTAAAACTACCATACTCATCTCTCACTGTTACTGTCTTTGACTGCACTTTGTCCAACCTCTGTCCTTCCTCTTTTAAGGATTTAGATTTCTTTGATTGAATGTTTGTAATCTCTGTGGCGGTTTTATTCTTAACTGGATGTTTTTCTGGGGCTTCCTGCTCCATCAAAGCCTGTTGATGTGCTACTTCTGGTTCAGATGCGATTAACGTCTTTCTTTTAATTTGTTCCTGTATTTCAGGAAAGTCCTCTCTTATGGGAGAAACCTTCTCAGTTTGATCTTGAACTTTTGACAAGCCTGGTTCAACTGTATTATCTTTGGTGTCCCTTAAAGACGCCTTCGGCTTTGGAGACATGTCAGCTGACGTGTAAACGTCCTCTTTTCTTGACTTAATGTCTTTTATGAGCTCGTCAGATGTGACGTATCTTTGGAGAGTGTCTGATTTAACATCTCCTTGTGTCACTATCAGACATCTTTCAGATGCTACCTCCATCACAGGTGCCACTGAAAACTTTGTTTCCATTTGTTCCTGTTTTGTTTCCGTGACTTCAAATGGAGTAACATTACCGTATTTATCCTTTACTACGACCGTCTTGGACTGTACTTCCTCAAGGGGAGTTTTTGTACTTTTGCTTTTCTCTTTTAGGGATTTCTTTGTCTGGACATCTTTAATTTTGAAGGTTTTGGTTTCCATCCATCCATCCATCTTCAACCGCTTATGTGAAATAAGTTGTGACTCATCAGCCGCCCTGAAGGCATCTCTGTTCATCGGTACGTCTGTTTCCTCTATTAAAGGAGAAAGTGCTGTCTTTGTCTCCACTAGTCTGTGCCTGGTTTTCATCTCCTCTGTCGCGGTTTTGTGTATTATTGGAAGTTTATCTACCAAAGTATGTTCATGTGTTTCTTCTGCTTTATCTGCACCTGAAACTTTTCTTTTAGCTTCAGCTTCCTCTGGTTTATCTGGAACAATGTCTTCCTTGGTTTGTGCTGTAATATGTTTAGTATCTGAGATGACATCTCCATCTTTTACTATCTGAGATTTTTCAGATGCCACCTTCATCGCAGGTGAGACTGGAGACTTTCTTTGACCTGGTTCTGTTTCTGTTACTTCTAATAAAGTAACCCTGCCATATTCATCTTTAACTGCTGCTGTTCTGGACTGGATCTCTTCAGCTGGAACTGAAACCTTTCTTTGGCTTTGTTCCTGTGTAACTTTACAGGTTTTATCTTTACGTGTGCCGACCTTCAGCTGCTCTTGTTTAACTGTAATCTCTTGAGTTTGCTGTTGTGGTTCTTCGCTCTCTGTCGTGTCACTTTCCTCATCAAACGTTGAATGCTCTGTGACAAAATCTTTAGCTTTTGCATGTTTTTCAGGTGCACCATCTTTAACGGAGGTCACTTTTTGAGGTTTATCCTTAACTGTGATGGATTTTGATGGGATTTGTTTGTCTGCAACCTCTTTAGCTTTAGCTAATTTATGTTGTTTCTCCTTCAGGGAAATTGATGTTTTAGAAGGTATTTCTCCAAAGGAATCAATTTCCTCTTTTACAAATTCAGTTTCTCTGATTTCTGCAAATTTTTTAGGCCCTATGTCCAATTGTTCAGAAGTTTTCTCCATTAAAGGTGGAACTGTAACTTTACAATATTTGTCTTTAACTGTGCTAACACTCGATTGTATTGACTCTTGAGTTTTGTCTAACTTCTGGATTTTGTCTGTCTGTGTTTCTTCAGATGCTTCTTCTATCAAATCTGAAACTGAAGCTTTTCTTTCAGGCTTTTGCTGTTCTTTTGTTTTAGCAACTTTAGGGAGTTTTTCCTCAACTTTTACAATCTTTGGCTGGATTTCTTTTGGTGTAATGTCAGTGTCAGATGTTTTTGGTGTCTTTGTTTTAGCTTGTGTTTCTGAAGTACCCTCCACTATCACTGAAGACTTCATGTCTACTGGCTTCCCTGCTTTAGTTGGAGAGACTTTGTCTCTTTGTCTGTCTGTCTGTGACTCAACTTCTTTGATTTCTGAGCTCTTATCCTTGGTTGCGATTTCTGCAGTTCCTCTAGTTCTCTTGCAGATCTCTGGCTGTACTGATGCAGTGGCGTCCATCCCAGGAGGAACTGAGGATGTCTGTATTTCAGCAGTTTTGTCAGACACTGTCAGTGATGCAACATCTACATATGTTAAACTCTGCTGCAGGTTTACGACTCTCTCTTTAGTACCACCGGCTGGCTCGTCAGCATTATATTCTTCTATCAGGTCATCAGATCTTCCTAACTCCTGTTTCTCTACTTTCTCCTCTCTTTTGTTCAGCTCTTCAGCGGGAGACATAAGTTTGTCTTCAGCTGTGATAACCTTTGACTGGACAGATTGCCTCGTTTTTTCTGTTGGAGTTAATTGGATCAGTGGCGTGTCTGAGGGTTTTCTGTCATATAGTTCTTTTGTTACGTCCTTTACTTTAAGAGGAGTCACTGCAGCAGTTTCTTCTTTAATTCGGACTCTTTTCTTTGACTGGACGTCGTGAGCTTTACCTTTCATCGGTGTCTGCTGTCTGTGTTTGTGAGGAAAAGCTTCTGGCTTTTCTTTCCCCTCAATCGAAGCTTCTCTTAACATGTTCTTCATCTCTGTTTTTTGCTCTTCAGTGGGAACGAATGTGTCTGTAACTTTGTGAGTGTGGTCTTCTCTGACCTCTGGCTGAACTTTAATGTCTTCAGCTTTCAGTGGAACTTCTTCTATTTCAGGCGTTTCTAACACAACTGCTTGTTTTCCTTTTTCAGATATTTGACCTTCACTTGTGACCAGTTTTAAGTGAACATCTCTGACTGTAGTCTCTTCAGTTTTAGCGAACATTGCTTCTTTTTCCTTGTGGGCCACTTTTCTCTGGAGGGCATCTTGTTTTGTCAATGATTTGAGTTTTTTAGTTTTCTCAACAACAGGAGTTTCAGTTATAATCGTCTCTTTAACAGAACTTTCCGTACTACCCTCGTCTTCTGCTTTAGATGCATCTTGTTCTGGGCTATAACACTCGACTGTAGTCTTTACTCCCTCACATTTAACAGAGAACTGTTTTTCAGTTTGCTCTCGTTTTGGTTTTTCTTTTGGACTAACTGGTTCGTCTTTAACGACCGCTGCCTGCTGTCTGACTTTCTGAGCGACGTCTTTCTTTGATATTATTTCAGGTTTCTGAAGGTTGGCGTCAGTTATGGCTTCTCTCTCTGACAGTTTGTCTGCATGTTGGACTTCTATCGCAGGACAAACGGAAGGTTTCACCTCAGTCGTTCCTTCTATCGGACCGACTTTCACCAGCTTGCCTTTGAGTGTAACGACTTTGGCCAGAATGGATTTAGGCGCGCTGGTGGATTTTATTTTGCTTTCCTCCTTTCCTTCCTTCCTTGCATGTTCTTCGGGTTTCACCTTTTGGTCTTTTTCTGTCTGTTCTTTTTGTTTAGAAGGTTTTATTTTATTTTTAGAAACCTCCTCTAGTTTCTGTAATTTGTCACTTATTTGTACACTTTCTCTAACGTCTCCATCAGTTTTAACTAAGTCTTCCTCCAGTATTTCTCTATCTTGGACGTCTCTAGTCAGTTTTTGTGTCTCTGGTTTCTTATCTTGTGTTTTCTTTTTCAAAGATTCAACTTTGCCCTTTTTAATTTCTTTATTTTGAATATCTTGAGACACTGCCGACTGAATTTCTTCGATCTTATTTTCTGCATTTTGTAACTTTGTTTCAGCACTTTCACTTTCTCTGTGTTGGGGTTTCTGTCCGTCATACAGCTTTTCCTCCGCTTCATCAGATTCAACTATTTTGGATTTGGATGATTTCATTTCTTTTGGTTTAAAAAGCTCTGAAGAATCAGTTTCTTGTGTCTTTGTTTGAATATGTTCAGACTCTAAAGGTTTTTCTTCTTGGTCAGTTTGTTTTAATTTCCTCTGGATTCTGGCTGTTTCTAAAGTCTTCCTGTCTGTTGTACTGGATACTTCAGGTTTTCTAACTGATAATTTAGGTTTATCTTTTAGTCCCGGTGTTATAAAACCTTCCTTCTCTCCAGCGTCTGCTTCAAAACTCACCAGTTTTGGTTTTATTGCCTGTTTTTGATCAGATTTTCTTTCTCTTGTTTGAAAAGCTTCTTTATTTTCTTTATTATCTTTTTCACTGTCTTTGATTCCTACGCTCGCTGTTGGAGAATCAGTTTGTTGTTTGGTAGTTTCATCCTGAACGACCACAACTCGTTTCCTCTCAGATTCCCTTTTTGTCATCTTTTCTTTAGTTTCTGGGACGACTCTTGTTTTAAGACCTCGTGTCTTTAAACCGTCAGTAACAGATATATCACCACTTATCTCAGACACTTCCTCAGGTCTGTCCAGCGCACTTAAAATCTCTTCTTCCTGCAAAGATCTTGAACTTTCGCCACTTTTCACAATTTCTTCTTGATCCTTGCGATATATTTTAGCTTCAAACTCTTCTCCGTCCACGCCCGCCTCTTCCTTTGACATGGAATCCGTCTGAACTCTTTTCTCAGCCTTTATACGAGCAGCGGTGTCCACTTGAGGATGGAAGATTTAAAGAGGTGTGAAGAGAAAGCACCATGAAGCGGTGCCAAGAGATTAGGAAGAAAACAACAACAAAGGCACAAACATTTGGAGTTAAACAAGACAAACAGAGAAAGTAAAGGCAGTCTGAGCGGAGAGGAAAATGTGCCGTCGTTGTACCTCTTTTTCCTTTAATCTCGACTCGTGTTTCAGGAGACGCAGCAGCAGGAAGGGATGTGGGGATCGTCTCGGCCTCCACTTCTTGTTCTTTAAAGAATAATCAGGTTTGTTTAACGCAAGATATTAACATTTAGGAGAAGAAGGAAGACTTAAAGCCACAAAAGGATAAAAAAGAATCACTTTAACACAGCAATAGAAGAGCAGTGAAGACCGTGAGGGAACACAATGAACATGGAGGATTTGAGCAGGACGACCCCTAGTGGTTGCCAATGTGGGATAAAAAAAGACATGGAGTAAAAAGTTAAAGATGAAAATGATCATGGTGTTAAGACTTTCTCTCTGTACCTCTAGAAGCTCTTTGTGGAGCTGGTTTGGAAGGTTTGGTCTGAAGCGTACGGTCGATTAAAAGACTTTTTTCTTCAGTGTCGACGTCTTTGGGTTCTTCTTCTTTCTTGTGTTCCATCACTTCTGGCTTCTGAGGCTGGATATCTGTTACTGACTCTTTTGGTTTGGTTTTTTCAACCACTTTCTGCTTCTTTTTAACAATAACCTCATCAGATTTGAGCTGCTTCTCCTGTTTCTTTACCAAGACTTTTGCTGGTGCACTAGTTTCCTCTGTGGCTGCTGGTTCGATGCGTGTTTCCTGCTTTCTACTCGATTCCTCATCTGACATCTTTACTTGAGAGAAACCAACTTTTGTTGCTTTGTCTCTAACTGTGACTTCTCTCTGCTGGATTGTAATTTCTGTAATTTCCTCACTTCTGTATTCTTCTACAATATCTGATATTATCTGGTCATCGACTTCTGTCAAAGCTTTTCCTTCAATCTGCTTTTCAGCTTGTGTTCTTGCTGCTGTGCTGATCAGAACTGCTTCAGCCTGATTTCTTTCTTTCACTGCGGTAGTTTCCTCAGTTTTCCTGAGCTGTTGTCTCTCTTTGCTTTCTGTTTTGATGCTCATCTCTCTTCCTTTTTTGACTGTCACACTAGTTTCCTGTTTAGAAACACGGTCTTTCCTCTCATCTGGAATTTGTTCTGTTGGCGACTCGATCGTGCGGATAGAAACCTCTTCGATCGTTCGCCTCGTAGGTTTCACTTCCCGATCTCGGTCAGATTCGATGCTTTCTTGTGATTTGGGGACTCTGTGTTTAATCAACCTGGTTTCTTTCCTCTCTGTAGAGTCAGTAACGGATATCTCGCCTCTCAGTTCAGACCTTTCTGTTGTACGTAAGACGTCTGACAGCGACGCCATCGTCTCGCCCAGAGGAGCCGCTTCGTCCTCGTACAACACTTCGGCGTGTTCCTCCACCACCTCTTCGTGTTCCCACACATCCTCTGTTGGCGACACTTTCTCCGTCACGTAATAAACTTCCTGGATCTTCTGAGCTTCTTTTCTGCGCTCGATCTTGACGAGACTCGTCGTTGCTGGACGTTTTAAGAGGTGTTGAAGAAGAGGTGTCGAAGAAGAGGCGTCATGCGGCGGCGCCAAGAGGTGATAACAAAACACAAAGTTTAGGAACACAGAGATTAAGTAATGGCTAATGCTTGAGGTGATAATCCACCTGTTGTGTATTATCATCAAGAGTTAAAGATTAAGATGTGGTTAAAGTACTCCATCGTGTTTTCACATGGTCGGTACCTTTTTCTGCAGGAGAGACTTTTTTCTCTTGTTCAACCTCTGAGGGCACAATCTTCTTAATCTTCTCAACTTCTTGAAAGAATCAACCCGTTTGTGATCCAAGACGTGCGTGAGGTCGAAGAAGATCATTTTAAAAGAAGAGAATTTAGACATTTAACCAACAAACATACAGAAATAAGCAGCGTACATTAAATAACACAAAACCAAAGACGTTACGAAACCTTTGGAAGATGTGGCAGCAGCTCAGTTTGTATTCAGTTTACAGAACCTCGTCAAACTGTATATTTATTAACGTCCGCTGTAGACTCAAAATAATTAATAGTTCAACTGACGCTTGTTTGAAGGTCAGAATTGTAATGTGATGATAACATGTTTCCTGATGTGCATTACTTCTACTATAAGGTGCAAAAGTTGGAATTTGTTTTTATTTTGCAGAAATGCAGAATTTAAGTGCAGAAATAGAATATTGTTCCTGCTGCTTAAGGCAAGTTTTTTAAGACTTTTAAAGATTTTTTTAATGTAACTCAGACTGAAATTTATGAGACACATTTGGTAAATTATTTTCTAAAATTTTCAGAAAAAAGCAGTTAAATATCTAAGCATCTTTAAGACTTTTCACAGATTGATTCAAGAGATTTTAATACGAATTCAGGCCTTATTTTTAGATTAATGAATTCAATGCCTTTCAATATTTGTTAAAAACAAAAGGTCTTAACATTAAAGTTATACAAAATATTTCAGTGTTAAAAAAAACTAATCTCCATTGACTAAATATATAGTTTAAATATCATATTAATGTAAAATATTGTTCAGTAAAAAAATTCAATTTCATGTCATGTAACAATTATGTAAGAAAATAATCTTCTTGATCCTACGACTGAATCGCACCAAAGTTAAGAATGAACACATGATGACTTTAATACATCATTTTGAAGAAAAGTAAATAGATGGAATTTCTTTAGAGACAATGTTTGGATAAATGTAATGATTTAAATAACGGTACGTCAAGTCTTTTCCCACTGGCTGCTGCGCATGTCATCAGTGAATCTGGTATAATTATCTGTATTCTGCAACAAGTGTACGTGCAGATCGTTGCCAGAGTAAGAACAAATTTAAGTGGACTGTTGCCGATGGTTGACATGCATAAAGAAGACAATAAGAGTGCAGGTCTGCCTCGGCTGTACCTTTAGGAAGTCTTTCTTCTACCTCTCGTTTCGGTTTAACTTCAGGCACCTTGTCAGGCGTCTTATCTACAGAGATCCTCTCGGGGTGTTTCTGAGACACCGTGTCAGGTTTGACTTCCACGGGCTTCTTCTCAGGAGTCCGTTCTTCTTCAGCCACTTTCTGAGGAACCTTTACAGGCTTCGTCTCAGGAAGAGCCTTCACCGCCACCTTTTCCTCAGGTGCTTTTTCTGGAAACTTCTCCGGTACTTTTTCTGGCAGCCTCTTTGGAATTTCCTCCACTTTTCTCTCAGGAGCCGGCACCTTCGCTGGGACCCTCTCAGGGGTCTTTTCCGTCACCTGGGCTTCCACTGGAGCTCGTCTCTCTGGTACTGCTTCAGGTATTTTATCAGGTACCCTGTCAGGTTCAACTACCTCATCGAACACCTTCTGAGGTTCTTCTTCAGGCACCTCTTCAGGCACCGGTTTAGGTTTGGGCTTCAAAGCTTTAAGAGGGTTTGACACAAAGACATGCACAAGACATGACTAGAAAGAATTGAAAAAATGTGCTGGCGCACAAGTAAAGATCATTTAAACACAACAGGGAGTTACTTTACTCAAATTAGTGCTGCTAGTTTGTCCTGAGGATGGAACCAAAATCAATGGGAATCTTCCTCTGGAGACCTTCAAATCTGGTCCCATTATACATTATATTTACTGTAGATTGTATATTGTATTTGGTCATTTGAGTAAGATAACCCCGCTTGTGTAAAACAGACTTGAAGGACTACAAACAGAACAAAGTCTGGGCTTGTTACTGAGCATCAGGGACCATTGAAGTACCTTTCTCTTTCTTTGTCGGCTCTTCTTTGGGAGGAACGACAGCAGCTTCCGGTTTCTTTGCTGCTTTTGGCGCCTCGGGTATTTTTTCATCCACAAGAACTTTAAAGAGTATCATTCACAGATATTAGAAGCCTTTCAATGAATAAAACCTGAAGAGTGCTGTTGGACAAACAAAAACACTCTATCGAGTGCAAGACCAGAAAACCTAAGTGAGGAACACGACGTGCAGCCCCATCGTAACTAAAGTTAGACGTACAGAGTGTAAGATGAAGGTAAGAGTTTTGTTTTTAGTGCGAGGTGTTATGGTTAAGATGAATAGAAGTTTGTTGGCACAAACTAAACTAAACACAAAAAGGTATTAATGAGCACTCACGGAAAATCACTCCAAATGAGTTAAAGTTGGATGGTGGAATTAAGAAGATTAAGAAAAACTCCGGAGATGCATCTCAATCAGAGACGTTGTATACCTTTCTTCGGAAGTTCCTTTGGTGCAGGCGTCGGTTCTGGTTTGGTCTTCAGAGGCTCTGGTTTTGGCACTCTCACTTCAGGTTCAGCTTTTTTAACTGCTGGTTCAGGTTTAGACACCTTAGTTGGTTCTGGTTTTGGAACTGCCGGTTCTGGCTTAGCGACGGCAGGTTCGAGAGGCTCAGGTTTATGGACTTCAGGTTTTGGTTTTTCTGGTTCTGGTTTGGCTTTTCGAGCCTCTGGTTCTGGCTTTTTTACTGCCGGTTCAGGCTTGATCTTTGCCGGCTCTGGTTTTGCGGCCTCTTCAGGGACTTAAAGCAACATTTAGTTTAGATACGCCAATCAAGATACACAGAAAGTCAAAGATTCGCTTCCACACTTGAAGCTAAACAAACACAGTTGAGACGTATGAATCCTCAGGACAGAGAAATAAAGACACAGGTAGACTCAACAGTCCTAAAAGTGTTTAAAATCAACACACACATCCAAACAAAGCAGGAAATACCTTTGGACGGTGGTGTCGGCTTCTTTACTGGCACCGGCTTAGCTTCCAGCTCCACCTTTGCCACAGGTTTGGCTTCAGGTTCTGCTTTGGCTGCCGGTGGGGCCTTAGGCTTTGGTTCAGGTTCTGCTTTGGCCGCCGGTGGGGCCTTAGGCTTTGGTTCAGGTTCTGCTTTCGGTTTGGGTTTGGGTTCAGGCTCAGGCTTAGCTGCAGGCACCACTTTTTTGGGCGCAGCTGGTACCTGAGGCTTGGCCTTATCTTCAGGTAGGTAACACAGACATTAGCTAATGTTAGCACAAAGTTGTGGTAGCATTTAAGAGTTATCAAGAGGCGTTCGAAAGAGTGAGACATTCAACAGAGAGAGACACTGAACAGTTCACATGAAAAACACCAATAACTGAGCACAAACAGGAAGATTAAAGTCAGAATAAAATCAAGACTAGACAGACATTAAGAGGTGAGAAGCTACATAGCAGTGAGCACAAGTGAGCTGCTACTGAGGGCGTTTCAAAAGTACCTTTTTCTGGCATTCCAGGCTTCTCGGCAGGCGGCGAGGGAGCAGCAGCAGGCTTCTTAACCTCCTCTGCTTCTTTTAAGATACATTCAAACACATGATCAACCAGGAAGTCAAAGAAAACCAGACGACGAAAGGAACAAAACTGAATCAATGGTCAAACATTAGGACAGTGTCGTCTGCAAAGAGGAAGATTTTCAAGATATTTCTACCTTTTGGAGCAGGAACTTTCTTCTTCTCTGGGACTGAAACTGCAGGAACCTTTTCCTCCACTGGCTTTTTGGCCTCAGGTACTTCAAAAATATCAGTGAAATGAAGTGAAATTTCACAACAACAATTTTTTTACACAGACACAATTACATTAAAGGATTTTAAAAGTGTAAAAACAGGGGAAGTCAAAGATAAATGTATTATTAAACAGGTACATGCCAACATCAGAGCATGTTGGTACCTTTTGGTGGTGACGGCTCCTTCACAGCTGCTGTTGGCTTCTCTTCGGGCTTTTTCTCAGCTTTGGGAGCTTAAAAGACACCGATTGTGTTAACACAAGAGAGATGCTGAGCATTTGCAGGTGAAGCAAAGAAGCGCAGCGGAAGATAATAAGACAGTAAAAGCAACTACAGTAGATAATGTAATAAGTCTATCTGTAGCAAAAATAAAAGATTAAGTAAGAGGATTAAAACACAAAGTGGAAAAAACGCTCAAAGATTTTAGTAACAGGACGGACAAATCATTTGCGTTTTTTCTGCAGGACGAGGCGCTGAGCTGCAGCAGGAAGACGTTCACGTGTTCGCTACCTTTTGTTGGGATTTCCTCTCTCATTCCGACTTTCTTGGTCTCTACTTTCTCCTCAACGGCAACTCTGGCACCTAGTGGTGGAAAAGACACAGAAACATCCAGAATCAACATCACTGGCAGAAAACATTAACTTTCTAAAGATATCGCAGTGAAACCACTCATTTTTCAGAGATGAATTACTGCTTGTACTGAAGTGTAATATTTTATTCAAATTGTTGAATCAATCGTATCATTAAGTCAATAGAAGAATTGTAATTATCTCCAGTATTTTGGTGAAAAATCTGTATAAAACCTTGTGTTACGTTACCAAAACCAACCTTAAATCCTGTACATGTGTGCTTAAATAGATAGAAAGATAGACTTTATTGATCCAAAATTGGTCAATTATTTACTGTGTTACAGCAGCAGCAGGTTGTCAGGCATTGCATAGCAGTAAAATAAAAAATAATAATAATATATATTAATATAAGAAGAATTAGAAGTAAACAGTTTATCCAAATGTAAAATGTACACGATAAGCAGTAAACCAATTAGAAGTGAAATTCAAAGCAAAGAAAAAATAATTGCTGATTATCTACATAATGCATTTAGGGCAAGAAAAAAAAAAGTTTTAGGAGGTAAGCAAGAAAAAAGATCAAATTGACCTCAGACTGCAGAAAAGGAAGAGACATTATTATAAGTAAAGTAAAGACGATTAATGGTGAGGGCAAGAAGAAAACAGTAAGAGGTAAAAACCAGACATTAAGAGAGAGCCATGGTTAAGAGCGGCTCACACACACACACACACACACACACTCCCTGTGCGTGACTGTGGTCTGATACCTGTAGATGTGGACACCTGTTGTGTAACCGTCTCTTCAGTCCAGCTCTCAAACTCGACTGAAGGTGTGAAAACCACAAGTGACAAAAGACAACAAACGTGAGAAAGTTTGTGCTCGAAAACTCACAACGTCATTTCACACAAAGTCTGTTGTTTACTTCATTTATTAATCTGACGGCTGAACTTTCACTTTTAAAGATGCACTTCCTGATTTCATGGATGGAACAACTACACTGCAGTGGTCCAGGGGCCTGTTCCCAGGAACAGGCCCCTGGACCACTGCAGAGACACAAAACAACTACAAAGAGACACAAAACAACTACAAAGAGACACAAAACAACAAAAGAACTACAGAGACACAAAACAACTACAGAGACACAAAACAACTACAGAGACACAAAACAACTACAAAGAGACACAAAACAACTACAGAGACACAAAACAACTACAGAGACACAAAACAACTACAAAGAGACAAAACAACTACAGAGACACAAAACAACTACAAAGAGACACAAAACAACTACAGAGAGACAAAACAACTACAGAGAGACAAAACAACTACAGAGACACAAAACAACTACAGAGACACAAAGAGACACAAAACGACTACAAAGAGACAAAATGAAACAAACAACGAGCAGAGGCTCTCGTCTGTCTTCTCGTACACTTTACGTCACTGTTTTGTGTCTTAGTCTTTCACAAAATCAGGGAGCAAATCTTTAAAGAGAAACTAAACTATTTGAAGGAGTTTAAATGTCCTGATAGACGAGACAAAAGACTCCGACTGTGAAATGGCGCCACGAGAGGAAGTTAGTGAGAATGTGGTGCAGAGATGGAAGACGGGATAAAAGAGTGAAAACATAAGAACAAACAAGAGTCTGTAGACTTATTATTAAAGTCCGGCGACACACACATGATGTTAGGATGGACGCAGATGTGGGAACATTTTGAATTATATATCTTCTTTATTATTATTATTATTATTATTAGTAAGGATAGGCCACTTATTTGTTTACTGATAGTTCACTTTTCAGATGAATCTAAACTGTAGTATAAGTTGTTTTTACAGCTATATGTACATTTAAAATGTCTTATAGTTCCTTTAATAGTTAATTATTTATGTTACATTACAATGTTCTTAATACTTATTGTTTATCTTTATTAATTGTACTTGTTTGTGCAACATAAGACATATATAATATATATAAATACTATATATTTCCCAGATCTGCTCGGATGGTTTGATGGAGATGATGAAGTTTGATGAAGAAATACAACATGTTGTACCTCTCTGCTCCACCTCCACCTCCTCTTCATAGTGATAAGAATATTCAGCTGATTCTTAAGAAAACAAAAAGTTGATTTTGTTTCCGTTAATAAAAACAAAAGCAGAATAGTTTTCAGTTTATGATGAGAAATATGTATTAGTGAGGGATTAAAACAGTAAACAAAAGTAAATGAATTGTGTTTTCACACATAATGTTAAATCTAATCTTGTCATTTGTTTTTGGATGGAAGCAGATGAAGAATAAAAACACAGTAAATACCTCGACTGTGTTCAACCTCTTCTTCATAATGATAGAACTCAGCAGATTCTTCAAGACAGAAACACCCAGTTTATAAAGTGTTAAACTGAAGAATTCATCCAGAGATTCATAAAGATTCACAGAATCCTTCTTTTGATTCCTTGAAACTTTTAGGAAACTCGTTAAAAAATGAATTTCTTGTTGTTGTTGTTGTTATTGTTGTTGTTTCTGAAGGTGCTTCTTATCTCAGTCTTACCTTGAATGGCCACTGATGAAGGCACCTCAGGCCTCTGAACTGAGGAGTCTGGGACATCTACAGATGATGGAATATGGTTTATACCAGAGCTTCATTTCAAAGAAACTAAGTTATTTAAGAAACAAAAGTATTCCAACTGTTCGGACATTTTGGAAAATCCTCTTGTTCCCCAGCGTTGTTGGAAAGTGTAAAATAAGGTTCTGACTAAATGAATACAAACTGCTACAGCTGACTGCAAACAAACAATACTTTGTAACATCCACAACATAGAAAGGTGTGAACATAACGTTGATTATGTGCGACATTATTACGAAACTCCAACAGTCAGAAAACTGTGCCATTTGTCCGACAGCCGATGTCTCAAAAACAGAAAACAGACGCCCAATGTTCCGATGGCCCAATGTTCCGATGGCCCAATAGTCCAAAAAGTGTCCCATTTGTCCAACAGCTCATCAGAACAATGGCCGTCTGTTTTTGAGATAATGCGCTGTGGGACATTTTTTGGACGTCAGAATAATGGGCCATCGGAACAATGGCCGTCTGTCAACCAACAAACGGACAAATCCAAAACCCCAATAGTCCGAAAATTCTTAGTTTTTTCGAACTATTGGGGTTTTGGAACAAGGGGAAGTCCGCTGATCATGCTAGCTGTTTGTAGGTTAGCAGCTGGCTTGTGCTAAGCTAGGCTAAATGTGTCTACAGAGATGAAACTGATGAAGAAGACTCTGGTGAACACGGAGAAAAAGAGGATTCCCCATAAATGTCGCTGACAGATTTAAGTTGTCTATAAAATAAAATACTTACCGAAGGGCACCATCGCTAACTCAATCTCTGTGAAAAAGGGAGGAAGAGTGAAGAACGTGTTAAACACCAACACAGACAGAAGCGGAAGAGAAACATGAAGGTTGTTGGCGTCTGACTGTACCTTTGCCAGACAAATAAAGCTCAGCTGTGCTCTTAGCCTCTCCTCTGGGCTCCAACCGCACAATCACTGAGTACACGCCTACACGGGATTATTAATGAAGACGTTTAACACTCAAGGCATCAAAACAATGAGGTAAAAAAAAAAAATCTACTGGGCTCTGTGCCGGGCCTCGATTGGCGCTCTACACACCTTCGTCTTCGGTGGTCACGTTTCGGATGACCATGAAATGTCTTCGGCCCTCGCTTGTGAAGTTGTACTTCGGGCTCTCTCTCAGTTCCCAGGTGTCTTTGTACCACGAAACGATAGCGTTGTCGAAGGACACCTCGCACTCAAAGGTGGCCGACTGGCGCTCGTTGACTTCGATGTTGTGGATGCGTTTGGTGAAATGAATTTGTTCAGCTAAAACAGATAAAGACGTGAATGGGTAAACGTGTTTGGCAGCACAACTCGGAATGTATGACAGAAACTTAATGATAGTTTGGTTCTTTTACAACATCCACATTAGATTTAGGTTAGAAGTGATGATCAGAGTTTGAATGAGTATGATCAGGGATGCACCGATACAGATCGATTCTACGTTTACGATTGATTACGCGATCACGTGACACGCCGGCCGCAGCTCGCCGTGAGCTCTCCGGAGGTGTCGCACTGCTACTGTAGCTACTTCCATGTGCGAAGATAAGTTTGGAGAATTCAATCAATCAAAATGAAAGTTTGTCGGACGCAGAGAGTTTCCGATCGTTAAGTCCGCTCTGTTTCAACATTATATTTAGCAGTCTGTGTTTTTAGAATTTCAACGTGAAATAGCCGTTAAATTAAAGGTTTTTTTTAATATTTGTTAGAAGAAAGTCTGGAAACTTTTCGTCTTTTTTGGGAATTTTCTTTTGCACTAGAATTCCTGTTTAAGTTTGACCAAGTTGTTTCTGCATTTAAAAAGTTTTACACTTTCCTGTAAATTTTAAAAGATTTCTTTACGAAGTTGCTGGTGCACGATTTATTATTTAAATAATTAATAACAACTCAGTAAATGTATATCTGTGTATTTATGTTTTACAGAGTGAGGAAAACAAGGTCTAAGTCGAGGCTGATGTTTCTATTATTATTTTTATCAATATTGAGATCACGATTATTAATTATTAGATTTTTATTGCACTTTTAAATAAACTTCACTTCCATGTGCTATATACAATTCTTTGCCTCAAAATAAGACTTCAAATAAAGTAATTTTTTACCTGAATTCAACGCATTTTAATACATGTTTACATAGATTATTAGACTTTTCTACTCTGCAGCTGCAACGTTCAGGAAGGTTTTGCACACAACTCAAACCTCTGGATCGTTTCAGAAGCGCTTGATTTGATATGCAGCAGAGTTTTGTGTGAGCGGAGCATCTTAAACGTCACTTTCACGACCGGGTTCGTTTGGTTGTGGGAAGCCCATCGATGGACTGGTGTCGAGGTTGAACCCGGACCGGTGCATCCCTCGGTACGATGGCTGCGTGTTGGGGGGCTTTGATGGAGTCGTGACAAGACAACGAATGAAATGATGGTGGCCGGACGTTTTGTGGCAAGATAATCCAGAGCGTGAAGAGTTAAGAAGAAAGAGAGAAAAAAGAGTCCAAACGTCCAGCGTTAGTCTCAGATGGGGAGTCGGAAGAGGTTAGTGAAGAAGGAGAACTGTTCCCGGGTACAAACCTTCCACCCAGAGGTCGGCCGAGGACTCCAGGTGCTGGTACCTGCAGGTGTATCGGCCCTGGTCTTCAGTCTTCAGCTCTCGAATCAGAAGCTTCTGAACCTTGTGCTTCACCTCCGACGTGTACCTGCCCTTCATCTCTAACTGCTTCCCGTTTTTATACCACTGAGCCGCTACGTTAGGGACGGACAACTGACAAGAGAGCGCGCACGTCTGGCCTTCCTTACCCGAAGTGTCCTGCACGTGCTTCTCCACCTCCACCTCTGAAAGACACAGCAGAGGAACACGTGAAAACAACTGTCGTGCTTCAAGAATTATAATCAAACAGTTACAAATATAAATCGTTTCAAGCTTCATTCATAACCCTGACATTTGTGCATTTATCTTGATTTATCTCATTTCTCTGATTTATCTTAATTTATCTTAATTTATCTGATTTATCTAAATTTTTTTGATTTATCTGATTTCTCTTAATTTATCTGTGATTTATCTTGATTTATATCTTAATTTATCTGATTTCTCTTAATTTATCTGATTTCTCTTCATTTATCTGATTTATCTGATTTCTCTTAATTTCTCTGATTTATCTTAATTTATCTAGATTTTTTTTGATTTATCTAAATTATTTTGATTTATCTGATTTATCTGATTTCTCTTGGTTGTATTTAAGCGTCGGATGATAACAGAGAAATTAAATCAATGAAATTTTTATGTCACGTTAATAAAACACACGTGATGACATTGTGTAAATACATCCTGCGGATCCGTAAACAGACTTGAATTCATTAATCTAAAAAGATTCGGCTTGAATTGTATTAAAATGTCTTTTTAAAAGTCTTAAAAATAATCAACCGAAAGTCTCTGTTACAGCAAACTGCACACGATCGGGATTAAATTTCATCTGAATGGCTTTAAAAAGTCTTTAATGTAAATATTCTGCATAATAATGGGATCATTTCTCACAATTTAACTTTTATTCTTGTTTTTATTTTCTATTCTTTTGGCTCTTGAATGGCTGTTTTTTTATTGTATTTAAATGCTTTCTTTTGCACTTTATCTCCATTATTATTATATATATATATATATATATATATATATATATATATATATATAAGTCTTGCTGCTGAAATGTGCTGTATGAATAACTGGAGTAAGTGCAGACTCTGTCTGACTGAGTTCTTCAGAACTGACCCGTGACGGTGAGCTTGGCGCTGGAGATGTGCGGCCCGCAGACGACCCGGTAGTTTCCCTGGTCGGACGCCTGGCTCCGCTTCACCTTCAGCAGGTGGCGCTCGCCGCTGATGCTGATGTCGTACTTGTCGCTGGTGTCCAGTTTCTGCGTGCCCTTGTACCAGGACAGGGTGATCTCTGGGTAATTGATCTTGATCTCGCACTCGAACAGCGCCTCCCTGTCGGTGAAGACGGCCTGGTCCGAGATGTCCTTCAGCACGGTGACGGGCTGCGGGACAGGAAACACTTCCTCAACCAACACGACACTGAAGTCAATGGTACACAGAGTGTGTGTGTGTGTGTGTGAGTGTGTGTGTGTCTGTGTGTGTGTGTGTTGTTTCTTTAATGAGATGAAACACAACGAGAACGAGTGGATTATCTGTTAAAATCCGGACTCTTTAATAATGTTTTATATATATAATATATATATATAATATATATATAT
>CALSBV010010941.1:176454-217229 GCA_943590825.1 Bovichtus diacanthus
GTCGTGGTGATGTTGTACCTGTAGGAGGCGAAGACCTGCTGTCCGTCTTTGTACCAGTTGACGGTGATCTTAGGAGTTCCCGTGTACGTGCACTCCAGCGTTAACGCTTTGCCCTTCTGCACCGACACGTCCTTCAGCTTCTTAGAGAAGGCTGCCGGCTCTGAGAGACACAAAGCTCAGTTCAGGAGGATTTATTTAAGGATGACGACCGCTTACACTCAGGACTCTTTTACTTTACAGGACTTAATGCAACATATCTTTGACGGCATATTTGGGTCATTTTAGCTTAAAGAAAATACGGAGGCGGTAATAATCGGAGAGAAAAACTCATTTCTGAGATTAAAGTCATACATTTACGAGAAAAAATTATTTAAGATTTTTTTTTATTGCAAATATATTATTTTTGTCCTCGTAATGTTTCAAACTTTCATCTTGGAAATTCTAAATTTTTTCTCCTAAAACATAAAAGTCACCATATGATGCTCTGCACCACAGTTATTTTTTTTACCACCTTAAAAGTTGCCAAGACGATCATCTACTCAGCATCAGGGCTCATCAAAAATCTACATGTTGAGTTTCTCCTTAAATACAACGTCTGTGTATTCACTCCTCCCACCAGCAGGAGGCGCTGCAGCTTCCGAGCTGAGGAGGATGTCGAGTGTTTGAATCCGGACGCAGCATTTGTGATGTAACGGTGCGTTATAACATCACCTGTCACTCAAGTTCAGAGCTTCAGCTTTGAGGTACTTGTACTTGGCTTAAATATTTAAAATGAATGCGACTTTATACTACTTTCAAATATTTTAGTTTTTACTTCTAAAATATGACGCATTACAGATTAAACTGTAAACATTAAGTATTTTAAATGAGCTTCACTACGTAATGAATCAGTAACATTAGTACAATAATATGTGATAAAATAATAACATATTAGGTTGTTTTTTTGATACTTAAAAGTACATTTTGCTCCCGCCACCCTTCTATGAGGCATGAATGTGAATGAAGTGTCTTTTCAGACGGACCTTTGATGGTGAGATTGACGGGGCTGCTTTCCTTTCCGGCGTCATTAATGATCTGACAGGTGTACTCTCCGGCGTGAGATCTGTCCACTTTGAACAGCTCCAGGATAACTTGGTTGTCCTTCAGGGAGAAATTGCAGTCGTGTCCAGTCAGGATCTCCTTCGGCCCTCGGAACCACTTCAGCCTGAGGGGGGCGCTGCCTTTCACCAGGGCCGAGAAAGTCACGTCGGAGCCGGGCATGGCTTCCACCGGCTGGGGTGGCACCACGAAAGATGGAGGTTCTGGGTAAAAACAGACAGTAACGGATCAAACATGCTGAGAATTTAACTATTTAAGGGACTAAAAGAACTTCAGGAGAATTTTTACTTTGAATCTACCGACATTGAACCAACATTCACCAAGCAAAGACATTTCATTCATGTACGTCAAATAATAACTGGCTTAAAGTCGTGAATTAACCCGGATATGTTCTGAGATTACAGTGGTGGTGCAGTGTGATCAGGTTACGAGCTTGCTGGTTAGAGAGTTAGCTTGCGTGCTAACGTTATTGCTAGCAAAATACTATACGAGTGGATACGTTATTTGGCTAGCTTGCAAAATTACTTCAACAGCTAACGTTACGTAGCAACCAACGACGTGCAGCTAAGTTACATGCTAGCTGTAACTTAGCTACGCAGCAGGATCGCGTGTTGGTTGCTTCGCTACGTTAGCTGATAAAGTAATTTGCAAACAGCTAAATAGTTAGTATAATGGAGCCAATGGTGCAAAGAAAATATATCTCTTCTCTTCTATATCTCTTCAAAATCTCTATTCTAATTATGATAAATGATTGTAATGCAGTAATTACAGGATGCTAACTGCAGTTCAATTAACGGCCACCGGGGTCCTTAATAACAAGGATTTTTTGAAAGTTACACATAGTACATTTAAGTAAAGGATCAGAATCCTTCTTCCACTGTAAGTAATTAATATGAGAAGAAATGTCAGCATGCAGTTTGTCAGTCTAGTTTCTGACCTTTTACAACCCAGGAGGCCGTAGTTTCACTGGACCCTGCCTTGTTGACAGCTTTACATTTGTACGCTCCGGAGTCGGACAGCTTCAGCGTGGACACTTTGAGCGTGCAGCTGTTGTTGCTGAATGAAATCTCATAATTGGGTCCGCTCTGTATCTCCTCCCCATCGTGGTACCAGGAGATGGTAAAAGGCGGGGAGCCCGACACTTTGCACTCCATCTCTCCGGCTGCTCCAACGACGGTGTTGCAATCCTTCAACTTCCTTAAGAAGGTTGCAGGTATGATCTTATCTGTTGGGGCGGGAAACAATCAGGACAAATACACGTTACGTAGGCCGGGTACGAAGGGTTTGCACCAAGTATCAAACATTGAAGTACTGCTCGTCTGGTCGATAAGTTCGACTCTTTGATCACATGGTTCTTCAGTTAAATCAAAATTGTGCCAATTATAGAGTGTGTTATTCATGCAAAGTTCTTGTTTGGCTGCTTGTCTGTAGACACAATTTGAATGGTTTTGTAGACAATGGCGGTTCTAAGGGAGGTTACTAACTGTGCCGAATATTTTCGTACATTTTTCAGCCCAAATTTATCCCCAGAGAACCCTGAATGAGTATTCTTGTGTTTATTGTTATATGTGTATCATTGTTAGTCTCGGAGAACCAAACCTATAGGGGTGGTGGGATGTGACTGTTGTGAATACATTTGGTATCCCTAAACCCCCCCCCCCCACACACACACATCTGAGCCCCCAATGTTTGTAGAAATACATGTTTGCGTTTCTCACAGTAAGTAAAGTTATGGACAATTATTTTCTATTGGTACCAAATCAAATGTATCATATTGGAACTAGTCCCAGTAGTAGAAAGACACCAACCTAAGACTGTGAGATTAATTTTACTCAGGTCCTTCCCGACCTCGTTCATAACCTCAAATGTATATTCTCCAGAGTCCACTTTCTCAGCCGAGAGAACATTCAGGCTGGAAATCATCTGAGAAAATGAGATTTTGTATTTCCTTCCGGAGGCCAGCTCGACGCCATCCTTGAACCACTTGGGCGTGAGCTCTGGGGTTCCGCACACTTTGACCTCTAGGGCGGCCACGTCGCCCGCCGTCACGCTCAGAGCATCAGGCTTGTCCACTATCTTAGCAGGTTCTGGAATCAAGAGAGAAGAAGCAGAACACGTTCTTAATCAAACCTGCAGGAGGAAGGATGGAAAAAACTGGATGAGAAAGAGAGAATTATATGATTACAAACCTAGAACAGTCAAGTTAGCGAAACACTCCACACTCCCAGCATCGTTTGTGAGTTGGCAGGTGTATTTGCCTGCCGTGGTTGCATCAGCCTTAAAGACTTTAAGAGCGACCTGGTTGTTCTCAAAGGTGATTTTCCTGTTGTCACCGTCCCTGAGAATGTGATCCTTGTCTTGAACCCAGGACACAGTAATGGGTTCAGAGCCTTTAACCGTGGCCACAAGGGTCACCTCCTGCCCCAGTATCACTGTCGTGTTTGACAGTTTCTTCACAAACGACGGCGGCTCTGAATAGAGGAGAAAAACAGCGCAAAAGGGAAAGTCAGCAAGGTGACAAAGGAATTTGAAAATCTAATTATGATGATTTTCATTTGAGACTATCGCAATTTCTACTGACCTCTGAGTTTAACTGACGTCTGGCAGGTGTCACTTCCTACACTGTTAGTCACTTTGCACTCGTATTCGCCGCCATCCGAGGGCTCTATCCCAATGATATGCAGCGTAACCGAGCTGCCCTCGCTCACCATCTTATACTTCCTGCTCTCCATCAGAGGTTTCCTGTCTTTGAACCAGGTGATCTGGAACGGAGCTGTACCGCTCATCTCGCAGTACAGACTCACGTCCTTCCCCTTCAACCCTTCAACGGGCTGAGGTACTTTGACAAAAGATGGGGCGTCTACAAAAAGATCAGGACACTGTTAAAGAGGCATACACGGCAAAATCATCCATGGTGAAGTCTTAAAGCTGAAACTCGTAACATTTCATGTGTTTTCACGCTCTGCGGTGACAAAAGGCCAACAGCTGAGATTGCAAAGTTGTTAAGGAAGTTTTTTGGAACTACAGCTAAGGCGGTGGGACGATAGCCAAGATGGCAGAGTTGGGAATGTTTGTGCGACTGTAGCCGACATTGCAGAATGTGTGGAATTAAAACTACAGATAAGATGGTACAGTAAGTATAGCAAGGCTTTGGAAGCTAAGGAAGCTAATTGTGCTGCGGGAGGTTGTTGAGACGACAGCTCAGATGAGTTGTAGTGGCTGATTGTTGGAACTTCCTTCAAGACTGCAGAATTATAAACATTTGTTAAAACTACAGTTAAAATGGCAAAGCTGTTGTGGAAAGATGTTTAAACTACAGTCCAGGCTGCTGAGTCGTGAACATGTGTTGAAACTATAGTTAAGATTGTAGGATTCATAAGTTTGTTGGGGCTGTAGTCTAACAATAGCTAATAATAAGTTATTGTGGAAGGCTGTTAAAATGACAAAGTCGTAGTAGGAATTTGTTGAAATTTGTTTAGATTTAGAATTAGTTTTATTGCCAGAGCTGTTGTGGAAGGATCATGGAACTACAAGAAGAAAAGCAGACTTTTGGAATGTGTTGCTGTGAAAGACGGTTGGAACTACAGCTAACTTGGCAAAGTCGTTGTTGACGTTGTTGGGAATATAGTTACGGTAGAATTGACGAGGAATTGGTTGAGACTATAGTCCAGATAGAGGACTTGTGTACCATTGGTTGGAACTACAGCGAAGACGTCAGATTTCCGGGGAGGAACTTCAGTCCAGATGACGGATCGTGAATGTTTGATGGGACTAATTGTTGCAACCTCAGCTAAAATGGCTGAAAGCGGAAAGTGTGTATACAGCTGTTTAATTGACTAAAAAGGTTCCAGCATGTTTCTATTTCCGAAACAAAAAGGGGGCAACCCAACACGCTGATGGACATTTCTCCATGGCGGAAAAAAGGAACGAGTCTTGAACCAAAGTGCCAGCGCGTTTGACGAAACTTCCACATACCGGATGGATATATATTTATATAAATAAAACTTTAATGTTACGTATTCCAGCTTTAAGCAACACAACAAAACTTCAACACACTGAACAGCCAGTGCATCAGGAAGTCAGACCATGAATGATAAATGATGAGGAGGTCAGTGAGATGCTGACCTTTAACAGTAAGTGTGGTGCTGCAGCTGACACTGCCAGCATCATTCTGAGCTTCACAGGTATAAACTCCATCATCATTGAAGCTGGCGGAGAGCAGTTCGAGGACTGCTACCGAGTCAACAAATGATGTTCTGTAGTTGCCCCCATCCGTGACCTTGGTGTCCTGTTTGTACCAGGTCACTTTCAGAGGGGCTGTGCCACTGACTTTGCACTCCAGGCGGAGTGACTCCTCCTGCTTCACAAACTTAGTGGCAGGGAGTTTCAGCACAAACTCGGGTGGTTCTGGAAATCCAAAATACAGACATATTAGCTGCCGGCAGCATGTAGGGACACAGATTGTAACAACAGGCAGGGGGTGAGGAGAGATAAACCAGCAATGACGGGTTAGCAGCAGAGACAGGATGGTTGTGGAAAATGCAGGAGCATCACAAAGGCAACAAACTCTTCTTCAAGAGAAGCCGCAGCAGCGAAACAAAGCTATGAATAATGACAATGAAAGTAGAGCGAAAGCCCGGAAAATGTGACAGAAAAACAGCCACGCAAGAGTTGATTTAAAAGATGCAAGTCCAACCTTTGACTGTCAGGTCTGCACTACAGCGTACAGAGCCAGCATCGTTACTGACGTGGCAAGAGTAAACTCCACTGTGGGCGACACCCACTGAATAGAGCTCTAAGAAGCAAGACAGCCCCTCCAGCCCTGTGAAACAAGTGGGCCCGGTCATGAGCTCTGCGTCGTCCTTGAACCATTTGACCGTGAAGGGCGGCGTTCCCTTAAATGTGCATTTGAAGCGCACGGTGCCATTGGGTACGGCCGCCTGGGACTCTGGCAGCGTCACAAAGCTGGGAGGTTCTGAAGAGAATAAGACGAATCACGTTAAAGCGGTTACTCACCTTTTGATTTAGGATTGCATGAGCAATCACGTCGGAGAGCACTGTCTAACCTTTAACCATGAGGGATCCTCGGCTTTCACAACTTCCCGCTGCGTTGGTCAGTTTGCAAGAGTAGGATCCTGCGTCAGATCTCTCAAGCTGTTCGATTTCGATGGACACAGAATTGTCCTGCTGAATGAGTTTGTGTTTTACTCCACTAGAGATTTTGCTCCCGTCTTTCTGCCATTCCACAGAGATGGGGAGAGAACCAGATATTTTGCAACATATCTGAACAAAGGAGCCCAGTATCTCCTGCATGTCTACCAGGGGCTTCGTGAAGCTTGGAGCAATTGCTTGTTCTGTTACCAAGAGAATTATGAGAAAGTAATTAGACTTTAGTCAACATGCCACGATGTACCACAGGAGTTTTTATGTTTCCACACCAACCTAGTACGATCACTTTGACTTTGCAGGTGCAGATACTGATGTGGTTTGCCACTTCGAAGACATATTCTCCTTCGTCCTCTTTCTGAGCGGACTGCACCTTGAGGCTGCTGATGTTCTTCTCAAAGGTCAGCTTGTGCTGCCTGATGGACTGAAGCTCTTTGCCATTTTTCATCCATTTCACTTTGAGCTCAGGTGAGCCCGTTACCTTACAGTCCAGACTGACTGGATCTCCCACTGTAACCTTCAACACTTCAGGTTTCTCTGTGATCTGAGGAGGCTCTACAATGCAAAGCAAATTCAAACAATTCAGAACGTTTCTAACAATGGAAAGATTTGGTAGGTGCGATGAGTTAAGCTCAGGTATACCTTGCACCGTCAGGGCGGCAAAGCACTTATCCTGCCCGGCCTCGTTCACCACCTGGCAGGTGTATTTCCCGCTGTGTGTTGCCTCACAGGCAGGGATCCTGAGAGTGGCCACATTGTTCTCAAATGTTCTCTCAATCTGTGGATCCTCCAAAATCCAGCTCTCATCTTTTTGCCATTGTACAGCGAGAGTGGGCGAACCCTTCACTACACACTGAAACTCGGCCTTTTCACCCAGAACAGTGGCAGTGTTTTCAATCTTCTTGGTAAATGTTGGTGGTTCTATTAGAGGAAACCAATTAAATGTTAATATAAACCGTTTGTTATTACCTCAAAAGATGAAAACGTAGATTTGTAATTCAAATTAGACCAACCTTTCAGTTTTAGCATAGTCTTACAAGTACAGCTTCCCACCTCGTTAGTAACAGTACACTGGTATTCACCGACATCGACAGCGTCACATTTGTGCACCTCGAGACCCACAGTGTCGTTCACCTGGGAGAAGCCGTGCTTAGCACTGGGTTTGATCTCGTTTGCATCTTTGTGCCATGTTATCTCAAACGGACCAGTCCCAGCGACCTGACACTCAAAACAGGCGCTGGAGCCTTTCACAACATCAGCCGGCGCCAGCGCTCTAATAAATGATGGCGGTTCTGAGATGAGAGAAAACAAACTGTCACCTACATTTCTCTCAAGAGGGAATTCTTTTCTAAACATTTTGTGCTGCAGACTAGGGATGTCACAATACCAGAAGTTCAGTAGTCAATACCAACATCAGTGAAATTCCACAATTCTCGATAACAAGTCGACACAACGGTAAAAACAAAACATTAACTCAATTTCCTCCAACATCTCTCCTTTATTACTTCATACTGTTAGTAATGAAGTTAAACAGCTCATATCTATTTTATATTTCTGTGAAAACATCTGCAAACAACTGGATTTATTCAAGTTTCTCACCAAAAACTACATTTTACAAGATGACATTTGAGCACATCATGATAACGTTATAATTCACCTTCAACCAAAAGTATTTTTTGCTGAGTAGAGCCTGAACGCACCATAATGTAACTCTATGGAACCTCACTACATGGGCTGCTAACAGCTAACGTTAGCTAGTGAAGCATTATCAGGGAGGAAATAGAGTCAACAGTGAGTTTACTGCGTCTCGAGTTCTGACGGTACCTGTGCTACTGTGGAAAAACAACAAGTACCGTCACCTTGTCAGAGCGTTGGCATCGACTTGGTACCAAAGTATCGGGTCTCGTGACATCCCTGCTACACACTTTGGAAGCAAAGTTTCCCATAGAAATCTCTCCAGTTGGTTTGAGACATCTGTCGCTAGCTTATGCAAGATGACGTTTTTTTTTTTAAATGGTGATTCTTAATTTGGAATAATATTATATAATAACTAAGACTGGGCGATATGGTAAAAATCTTCTATCCTTAAATAGGATAACGATGTATATCACAATATAGCTTGTTTTTATGGTAATTCAATAAAAGGGAAAAGGGTTTAATCCTGTGTGAATGAAACTAGCCAGCTGCAGTGGTAATGTAAAGTATGATGTAAAAACAAAACCGCAATCTTCAGATGATTTTCCCTCAAAATATTTCACATCAGATTTTCTGAGAAATGTGAGTTAGTATGTGTTTTTTATTTTCAATTTAAACAACTAGTAGTCTGTCACGATATCTTGATATATTATTTTATTATGATATGATTCCATTGAAAGACAATAAATGATCATATTGAACGATCGCCCAGCCGCATTCTCAACTAAAATCAATGCCAATACATTTCTTTCAGGCAGAAAATATAGAAAAGTTGGCGTCTAAAGTGTTTGGGAAGCCACTGCCTCCATCCTCCTGCACAATGAGCCCTGTGTCTTTGGACACAACTGACCTTTGACCTTGAGCTCCATGCTGCAGCTCTCACTGCCGGCCTCATTGCGAGCCTCGCAGTAGTAAAGCCCACTGTCTTTGGTATCAGGCCCGCAGACCTCCAGAGTGGCCACAGAGTTAACAAAGAGCATCTTGTAGCGACTGCTGGGGCTGATCTCGGAGCCCTCCCTGAACCAGTAGATGTCTATCTCAGGTGTGCCGGTCACCTGGCACTCAAACATTTTACTCTGACCGGGACGGACCACGGACACACGCGCCGGGGTCCGTGTGAACTTAGGGGGCTCTGAGAAACAAAACAAACGGTAAATGTAACCATCACACAGACGACGAGGGGAAATGTGATCTCCAGTATGTTTCCATCCAAATGTTTCAGCAAATCAGTTGGTTTGTGGAGAAGCTTTAGAACAAGATGCCATAATTATTAGCCACATTAGCTTCCGAATCTCAGAAATCTGTTTCCATAACTCTTTATTGCCTCTTCTCTTTGACTGACTTTTCCAGCTCAGCAAAGCGTGAAAACCTTTTTACAATATTAAGGCTTTGTGTTTTAATATTAATACTTCTGTTATTTTGGAGTTGTCCTGAGCATGAGAAGCTACAAAGAGCTGCATATAGAAAGCAGTCTTGAGGACCTATTTTTCTTATTATATTGCTGAAAAGGCATTTCCCATTGCCTCTTGCTGTTCATCTTTTTTCTTGTACCATTTCCAAGTGATCAGGGCCGTTGAAGGCGAGTGGGAAGTGCTGTACAGTCACTTTATACGGAGAAGCTTTGGATGTAAACACTTTGAAATGAATGCTGTATCAGAAAAAAGAGGGTCAGCGTGAAGTCAAGGGAAACTAATTCTAAACGCCTGCAAGAACAGATGGATGGAGACATGTTTACTGACTCAGTTTGACATGTAGAATGACAACCTTTGACAAAGAGCGATGCCTGGCAGGAAGTGGAGCCCACATCATTCTGCACTTCACAGACGTACTCTCCAGAATCGGAGGTTTTGGCAAAGAAGAGCTCCAGTGAGCTGGAGGTGTTGTCTTTGACCACAGAGCAGTCGCCGCTGGATAAAATCTCTTTCTTGTTTTTAAACCATTTGGTGGTCAGAGGCGGCGTGCCAGAGACCAGAACATTAAACTGGACCTTTGAGCCGGGCAACACATTCATGGATTCAGGCTTTTCAAGAATGCATGGTGGTTCTGGAAGAGAAGAAGTAATGCTTGTGAAAGCTGCACATATGGCAAAGATCCTTAGAAACATCCACCTACGGACAAACAGCAGAAAAAACAGATCGTGTTCAAACCTTTGACACACAAGTTGCCGGAGCACTGGACAGTTCCCGCTTTGTTTCTAGCGATGCAGGTATAGCTGCCGCCGTCTTTACTGGTAAGTTTAGAGATTTCCAGAAAAGCAACATTTTCAAAAAATGTGCATTTGTGTTTCTCATCAGTCTGGATCTCTTTCTCATCTCTGTACCATTGTATGGTTATCGGCAGCGAGCCGGATACGAGACACTCCAGATGAGCAAACGAGCCTTTGATACCTTCTGTCTGCTTCAGCTTTCTTGTAAAAGACGGAGGAATTATTTGATCTAACACAGATGGAAGAAGAAAGAGGTGAGAAGCAAAGTTCAAAGTTAGATCTAATTAAATAAAACTCATGTCAAGTGCCACAACTGACCGAGAACGGTGAGTGTGGCCTCGCAAGAACTTTGGCCGACATCGTTTGAAACCTCGAAGGTGTAGTCGCCACTGTCACTTTTCTCAGTTTTAATAACCTTGAGCACAGAGCTGGTGTCTGTGCTCTGTACTTTGTATCTCTGGCCTGAGGTCAGCTCCTTGCCGGCCTTCAGCCATCTGGCCTTCAGCGGCTTTGTGCCGGAGAAGCTGGCCTCCAGCGTGGCCGGATCCCCCTGAGTCACACTGATGGACTTGGCCTCCTCGGTGACCTTAGCTGGCTCTGAGGCGTCAAACAAAACAGTCAGCGAAATGTGATGAACTACAACGCAGTGACCGAGAACTGAATGCAATAAAAGATGTGAAAGATGCATTTGGTCCTCATCAACTCGTCAGGCCATAGAATTCAAATGTTCAAACACTTGGTCATGGATCTGTCACATTCCTGCAACAATCCAAAACTCCTGTTGTTGTTTTTTGGAGGGAAGCGGGGAGATGCTGCCTTCAGGGGTCGGACTACAGAGGATGTGATGCCTGCAGCTCTGTACAGCTGACAGCTGTTTGTAAATCAAGTGTTTACACGAAATATCTTAAACATCGGGAACTCAAAAACCACTGGGATTCAACACTTTATTGGCCATTTGAAGGGAAACCTCCTGCTACTAAACGTATAAACGTGGGGCTTCACGAGTTGATAAGGATTGCCTGAACGCACCATTGAAGTTCTCAAGTATCAAACCAACCTTTGACGGTCACCACAGCAGAGCACGTCTGGCTGCCGGCCTGGTTCTGCGCCTGGCAAGAGTATTTGCCGCCATGTTTGCTCTGTAATTTGGTGAAGTGCAGCAGAGCGACGTTATTCTCGTATGTAATCTGAATGTTTTCAGCCTCTTTGAGCTCGTGGTTGTCTTTCATCCAGGACACAGTTATGGGCTCAGAGCCCTTCAGAGAGCACTGCAGAGAAACCTCGCTGCCAACAAGGGAGCTGAGGTTCTCCAGCTTTCTCACAAAAGATGGGGGTTCTACAAGGAAACAGTTTATACAAATATTATTGGCTTCTCTACCGAATATTAGCCTTGAAATTTAAATACAAGTGTGGAGCAAGTTCAAAATGCTGATTTAAAGACGAGTCCGTAGCGTCTGAACCAACCTTTCAGTGATACTTGACAATCGCAGGAGGCCTTTCCCACTTCATTCTCCACAGTACACAGGTACAAACCCACGTCTCCTGCCTCCACTGCCAGCAGCTGCAGGGCTATCAGGTCGTCCTTCACAGTGATCCTGTGTCTCTTGTCATTCCTAATCGGCTTTGTGTTTTTATGAAAGGACACTGTGAAAGGGGCCGTGCCGGAGACTTGGGCCTCCAGCATCATCTCAGAGCCTTTCACAGCATCTTTGGGCTCCAAGCTACGCACAAACACTGGCGGCTCTAGAAGAGAACAGCGGACGTGTCAGCACAACGATGCTAAAAAAAGACCAAATTAAGAGAATCTGCTGGAGTTTTATTGTGAAGTTGAAGATGCTTTTTCTCATTGACTTCTTCGGCTGTAATGACGTCGAGACATCCTCGGTGTTTTCCCTGAGGAGAGGACGCTGTACTCTCACAAGCATGTCCTCGTCCACCAGGGGGCGGCGTCTCGCCAGCATAGTGGTGCGTTCCAGTTGTACTGGGAACTCGGAATATCCGGGGCTCGGAACTCGGAATATCAGGGGCCGTTCTAGTTGAAATGTCCTCCTGGGAACTCGGAATATCCGAGTTCCCAGGAGGACATTTCAACTAGAACGGCCCCTGAAGTCGGATTTACGACTGGGAAAGTCACCAACCCTCCCTCAAAATCCAAGATGGCTGTGCAGCACATCAACTAAGTGAAAGCTGGAGTAATATACTCTTTATTAGCACTTCTGTCTTATTTGTGTCTCATTAAATCAGTCAAACACACAGTACTGTCCAACTTCTATCTGTGGACATGTCCCTACGGTGTTTGTATGCATAAAAATATTGCGTTATGCGCTGTTATCATGGTTTTAATCAACTGGTGTTGCTAACAAAGGCTAACTAAGCTAACGCTTTCCAACTTGTTACTAGAACTTGGTCAACTCAGGTGTGACGCCATTCCCAGCTCCGAGTGTCGACTTCCAAGGTAAATTGCTACGCAGCATAAATGCTGATGACTTGTCATTTGAACCGAAGAAAAGCAAAATGTCTTCAATGCCACAATAAAAGTCTTCATTTACTAAAAACGGGAGTAAAATAAAACCCTGAAACCGACCTTTGACTGTAACTGTGCTGCTGCAGCGGTCACTTCCAGCCTCGCTGGACGCCACACAGACATAATCTCCACTATCCTCGACCGCACTGTTGACTATTTCCAGAGAAGCCACTAAGTCAATCAAGGTCATTGTGTATTTAGCACTGGAGCTGATCTCCATCTCATCCTTGAACCATTTAAAAATGATGACGGGGCTGCCCGTCACTTTGCACTCCAGCTTGGCGGACTCGCCGCTGGTGACGAGTTTGGTGGCCTCAAGCTTCCTCACAAACACGGGAGGTTCTGAGAGAAGAGGTCAACATTCAGTATCAGACAGAAGACGTTGTGTTAGTATCAAAAGAGATATTGATGTCAAGACATTTCCATGCAGCTGCACACGATACTGAAGATATGGCACCTTTCACAAAGAGCACTGCGGTGCAATCCACCTTCCCAGCATCATTGGATACTTGGCATGTGTATTTGGCAGAGTCACTGGGTTTCACAGAGTTAAGCTCCAAAGAGCTTGAAGAGGCATCTTTCTTTATGAAATATGAGCCTTCAGTTATAATCTCTTTTTCCTCTCTGAACCACTTTACAGCCAAAGGAGCTGTTCCAGTGAAGAGCGTTTTGAAGGAAACCGTGCTTCCTGGTTTTACATCCTGGTTGTCTGGTTGCACTGTGAACACTGGGGGCTCTGGAGGCCATGAACAAAACAAAGATTGCATTTCATGTTAGCATGAAATCATTAAAGGATTGTACACAACAAATAGAGGCACAACATAAGCCAAGCATTCATAACCTTTGACATAGAGCGTGCCGCTGGTTTCCTTGAAGCCGGCTGAATTGGTGGCTCTGCATTTGTAAACTCCAGAGTCTGCTTTTTCCAGCCGTATAATTCTCAGCGTAGCAGAGCTGTCTTTGAATTCAGGCTGGAATTTGGATCCAGACGTGATCTGCTGGTCGTCTTTGAACCAAGCTATGGTCATGGGTTGCGACCCAGACACTTTACAATCCATGGAGACGTCATTACCAATGTTACCATCAACTCTTTTCAGGGACTTGGTGAAAGTTGGAGGCATAATCCGATCTGGTTGTTGAAGAAAAAACATCTCATGCATTAACACATTAAAAAAAGAATCACTCGGCTCAAATGTAAAAGCACATGACTGCACACTGTCTTTACATTTGAATTATAAGCCTTTAGCTTAATAAAATAAATACAAATAAAGAGAATATAATGTGTTAAAGTGTTGTCAACATGATCAATATCTATTGATTTTGGAAGTAAGCCTTTGTGAGCAACTAAGACTTGTAAAACTGCAATGAAATGATGAAGCAGCAAGAAGCAGGAGCAAACCTAAGATGGTGACGGAGCATGTGCACTGGTCTTTTCCGACTTTATTCGACACCTCCATCTTGTACTCTGAGGTGTCTCCTCTTTCTGCCGTAAGAATCTTCATGGTGGCAATATTGTCCTTCAGAGTCATCTTATATTTACGGCCACTGATCATCTCCTTGCCGTCTTTAAACCACTTAATTTTGAGGTCTGGGCTTCCAGAAATCGTGCACTCCAAAGTGGCTGAATCCCCTGCAGTCACACTAATGGACTCTGCAGGTTCTACGACTCTGGCAGGTTCTGGGATAAGACAGACCCATTAGTTATTAAAGAGTTTAGACACAAGCACCTACAGAACTCTACATATGTAGGAATGAAAAAGTATCTCTGCATTAACTAACCTTGCACAGTCAAGGTAGCTTCGCATTTCTGTTGGCCAGCATCATTCTCGGCTTGGCACGAATACTTGCCGCTGTGGCTGATGGCCACTGCTGTTATCGACAAGCTAGCAACATTGTTCTCAAACACCATCTCGATGTTGGAATCGTCATCTCTCAGTATTTCAGAGTCCTTCATCCACTTAACAGAGATGGGCGCTGAGCCCTTAATGGTCCCCTGTAGTTTTACTGTATTTCCCAAAACTGCTGTCGCACTCTCAACCCTCTTTGAGAAAGTTGGTGGTTCTACAAAAACAGTTGAAGAGTTAAAAACTGAATTTTAAGCACAAGACTATACCTCAGTCAATAACACAGGGTTTACTGACCTTTAAGCTTAGCTAGGGCCTTAGTGGTGACTTTGCCCACATCGTTGGATATGACACACTGATAATCTCCAACATCTGCACTCTCAAAGGTCTGGATCTCCAGCCTTGACAAGGAATCTTGTGCAATTATGTTATATTTCTGATCAGTGGAGATGGCTTTCTTGTTTTTTAACCAGCTGATTTCAAAAGGAGCCGTTCCTGCGATCTCACACTCCAGCTGAGTGGCAGCTCCCTTCACCGCCTCTACTGTCTGCAGCTCTTTTCTAATGGAAGGTGGCTCTGAGTGTCAAAAGGGTAACGTGTATGCAGTTAATACCAAAAGTTTGAATTAAACATCGAGTGTTAAGTAAATGCAAGATTTGACAAACCTTTAACAGCTATAAGGGTGTTGCAGCTCTCGCTGCCGGCATTATTTGACACCTCGCAGGTGTAACTCCCACTGTCTGTCACCAGAAGGTTCATTATCTCCAAAGAGGCAACTCCACTTTTCAAAGAGATTTTATATTTGTCTCCATCACTGAGCTCTATCTCGTTCCAGAACCAGTGGATGCGAAGTTCGGGCGATCCTTTAACGGTGCACTGTAAGCGTGGAGCGATACCTTGTTTCCATGTGAGTTTAGTGTCCATTTTCTTAACAAAGGTAGGAGGCTCTGGAAGGAGTGTTTAGTTCAAAAACACCAAGATCATTGTCAAAGGAGAGAAAACCAAGAAAATAACCAAGAAAGAAAAGTGCGGAAAAGAAGACAAAAGACAAGAACATAGCAGTGCATAGTGTTAGCGGCAGCTTGCAGTTGTCAGCAATAATCCACTTGCTCATTTCAGATTTATGTTTTCATCAAAGCTAACGGAAAGATCATCTTTAGGATCTTACCTTGAACTGTTATCACAGCCTCACAGGATGAGCTGCCAGCCTCATTCGTGGCTGTGCACACATATTTCCCAGAGTCCTTCAGTTTGGACTTGGGTATCTCAACAACAGCCATCTTGTCCTCAAAGGACACTTTATAATCCATGCTCTGGTGGACTTTTTTGCCATCCCTGGTCCAGGTGACGGTCACACCAGTGTCCTCGTCCACCTGGCACTCCAGCCTCAGCGGGTCATTGACAGCAGCTGAAACTGGCTCAAAGGTCTGAACAAAGCTGGGCTTGTTGATGACCCTGAGCTCTGTGGTAAAGGTAGCAGTGCCAACACTGTTGGAGGCCTTGCACAGGTACACTCCCTGGTCAGTCAGCTCAACACTCTTAATGTGAAGGGAATACTTGTTCTTTTCAAATCTCATGACATAGTTCCCTTCGGAGGAGACGGCTATGTTGTCCTTGTGCCAGACAACTTCCATGGGTGAAGATCCAGTGAGTGAGCACTGGAGCACAGCTTGTTTGCCCACATATAAAGTCATTGGGTCGGGTTTTGAAACAAATACCGGCGGGTACATTTCTATGGAGAGCAGGTAGAACATACAATTAAGAATTTTGAAAAGTGGAAAAATACACCAACATCAACAATAACCTCTGCAAGTGTTCAACAGGAGATCCTCAACATCATTATATCTGGCCAAATGTGACAACAGATCCAATTTATGAACAAATAATCATTTCCACATTGCACCATAATGATTCGGGGAAAACACATTGCACATATAATTCTCTCTCTCTCAAAACAGACACATGTAAAGCAATAATAAAATAGAAAAGTGCCCGCTGGGTTCTTACCGGTGACGATGAGCGAGGTGGTGCAGCTGTCAGTGCCGTGCTGATTTGAAGCCTTGCAAGTGTATTCACTGCTGTCGGCTTTGATCGGGTTCAGGAGCTCCAGGGAGGAGCTCGTGTAGCGGCTCAGGATCCGATACTTGTCGCTCTGTTTGATCTCAATGCCAGACTTGTACCATTTGAAGGTCACACCCGGAGCTTCCTCAATTTCACATTCAAACTTGGCGTGGCTGCCGATGTTAATGTCCAGAGGGGTGATTTTCTGCCTAAAAACAGGTGGCACTGAGGCACACAGACAAAAAAAAAGGTACATTTAAGTCATGGAATTTATGATTTCTTTTGTAAAAAAACTACATCTGACAGATCAGGAACAGGAAATGGTGGAATATGAAACAATGGTTGATGCAGGAGTGACTGTGGAGGAGAAAAATAGCAAGAACATTAGCCCCATGGTTTCACATCATTGTGCATGATTGTCATGGGGCTAGGGTTCGGGCTAAAGGAAGAGAAAGTTTGTGAAAGATGAAGCAATGTCAAGTTGAAGCCCTGAAAGCATGCAGAGACATTGTGGAGAGACATGGAGAGAATGGACCTAAAGGAGGGTGACAGACCATGAGTTTAAACACAGGAACCTGTTGACACCGACATGCCAACGTGACCATGAAAGTTACCTAAAGGCCAGAACCATGACAACCATCAGAGCAAAGCGCTAATTGACCACTGAGCTAAACTTGCATGGCTGCGACGGTTCTGGTATTTAGGCAATTATTTGGCCATACAGTGACGTGGAACAAAGAAGAAATGGTGAGTTAGTATCAACCAGTGACTTGCTAAGGGTTCTCATGCCCAGCTATGAAATCAATATAGAGGCTAAAAATGACAAAAGCATAATTTTATGTGAGGAAAGAAATCTTGAATGAACCAATCTAAGTGAATGATTAGTCTCTCTCAGAGAAAGTGTGATGAATGAATGAATTATATATTAAATTGATCCTGTTATCAAACCTCTTGAGACCACTGTGAGTCTGGAAGATGTTGTAGTCCTGCCGGCTTCATTCTCAGCCTCACAAACATATTCTCCTTGATGCCTCTCCTTCACAACTTTGTAGATAACCAATGTGTATGTGTCGTGGTCTTTGCAGCACTTGAACTCTTTGCCAGATTTCACCAATTGCCCATTGAAAAACCAGTTTACCTTTGTGACGTACTTAATAGTGGTGCGAAAGGTTATTTCACTATCCTCGTCAATGGATACGTCTTCCAGGGAGATGACTATTACAGGGTGTTCCCTCTGTTCTGACCTGGAGACTGTGATCTCCTCTTGAAAGATCTCCTCCCTGTGCTCCTCCTGGATGCTAACACCCATCACCTGTTCAGTGGGGACGGTGGTGGGAGGCAGGGTAGTGGTAATAATAGCCGCTCCTACATCTCTGCTTTTCACTGTAACTGACCTCACCTCCTGCCTTGTCACCTGCACCGACTGCTCAAAGGCCATGTGAGACTCGGTGGAAATTTTGATCTGGGATGACTGCTCCATCTTTGCCGCCTTGGATTCCTGCACCACAACCTGTCGCTCAGCTGCAACACATTCAACCGCCATTTTAGACTCGGTCTTCAGTGCAGCAGCCTGAGATTTAACAGCAGTGAAATCCACTGCACTCTCTGCCACGCTCACGGTCTCTACCACAGATGACAACATTTGCTTAGAGCGGGACGAGGTGACCTCCGCCCTTTGAGGTTTGTCTAGCTGCATAGTGCCCGGCTGCTCTGAGTCGAGAACATGGGCTTCCTGGTACACTATGGAGTGGAAAGCTGCCTGGAGTTCAGTCCTGAGGTCCGCTGTCTGAGGGTAATTACCCTCAAAAGCCAGGGTGATCTCCATGGGGGCACCTGTAGTCGTGATCAGGTATGTAAACATGGCTCGCTTAGGCTCTCTTTGAACCTTGACTTCTTGTACTTCTACAGCCTGCAACCTGCCTACGACGTCAGCCAGTAACACGGGCTGGTCGCTGGCCACAGCCGACTGGAGAGCGTGTCTGAGCTGAGGCCGTATATTCAGACTGAATGGTTTAGGGATCTGAATCACAAACGTCATCTCTTTGGGAAGAGCTGTGCTGTCTTTGGACTCTGATGCCATAAGGGACAGTTTGGGCTGTGTGGTGACGACGACTTTAGTGGACTCAGACTTGGTGATCTTCTGAGAGAGCTCACCCGTCAGCACTCGCTTTTCGTCCATCACTATTGACTGTCTGACTGACTGGCCCTCCTGGATCTGAACAGCAAAGTCCTGTTCGGCTGCCTCTAGGAGGACACTACTCTCAGTGGAGATCTCCTTCTCCTCTATCTGGACTGGCTCGGTGGGAAGTTTTGGCTCTACAGCCATCTGGCAGGTTAATTTATCCACGGCTGTAAGACTCTCAGTGTGGCCCTCCTCTAAGGCCTGACTGTCCACCACAGTGGTGACATGCATCACGTTCAAGCGATCCTCCTTTTGCACCAAAGCTCGCTGCTGCTTGACGTCAGTGCTGACTGGCGTCTCCTTTGGCAGCTGCATGGGCTGGAAGGAGAGCTGGAGGATGTTTTGAGGCCTGGGCTCAGTTCGAAGCTGAGACTGAATGCCAGTCACGGACAAATCCAGCTCTTTGTGATAATCTGCCGTGAGCTCCCTTCTCTCTTCCGAGGTGGCTGCATGACTCCTCGTCTTTTCCTGTTTCTGTGCCGCCACCTGCTGGTCAGGCTTCTCAATTACGAGAATACCCTCTTTGGGTAGCGCCTCCACAGGTTGGGTTGACTGGAGATGCAGCAGAGTACGGGCCTCATTCTGGGGCTGGATGGCCATGGTGCTAGCCTTGGCCTCAAACTCTGATCTATCCTCACAAACTACAGTCCTCTGCTCATCCTGGCTAACAGCATGCAGCAGAGTGGGACTCTTCCTGGCTCCTGCCTGCTCTGGTGCTGGTTTCTCACAGGTGAAGCTGCTCTCAGATGGAAGAATGTCCTGGTCTGTGATAACCTGCAGGTGCAACAACTGCTCTCCTTCTACTTGGGACTGAACGGACATGGCACTGTCCAGACTTGGCAGCTGCTGAGTGGGCTCAGCCTGCAGAATTCGCTTCTCTTCAGCAGTTAGAGCAGCCTTCATCATCTTATCCTTACAGAGATGGGCTGTCTCCTCAGACGGTCTTTGCATGGAGAACTTAGTCTCCTTTGAAAGAGAGTGTTTAGACTCGCTAACTGAGGCCAAGACAGGTCGGTGCTGTTCTTTCACAACGGATGACTTCACAGCAGAATCTGCTGTTGCTAATTCAGTCGTGTGGGCCTCTGCAAGCACCCGTTTCTCTGAAGACTGTGCCGAGTATAAAATCTTAACCCCTTCCTTAACCTTATAACCCTTCTCCTCCTGCGACTCTGGGATATCCTGGGACTGCTCTTTCAGGATGGGCAGTTGTGACTCCACTTGATGCCCACTGACTAAATGTTTAGGTTCTGAAGTGGGCTTGACAGTAGAGGACTTCCTGTCAGCCATACTCTCTGTGCTAACGGTAGAGAGCGTGGTGAGGTCCTCAGCAAGAGCAGACATCACCATTGACCTCCTTTCTCTAGCCGCCTGAAGCTCAACGACCTCAGGGCTTTGAATGCGATCGCAGTGCTGCTCCGTGAGGTCCTGACTCTCTTCAACGGACGATGTAAACGCTGCCATGTGAAGCTGTTTCACAGGGACAGTGGAAACCTGAGGCGGGTGGGTGGGAACCACAGACACCCTCTCCTCTATCTCGTGAGACTGGAGCACAGCTGCCTGGTGGGTCACCTGCTCGCGGTGAATAGTGGCTGCAGAGATATCTAGTTCTCTCAGGGAGTCCACCTGCTCACTGGGAATGATCTGCCGGTCTTCAGTGCCGATGGTGTAAACCATCTGATCTGACCTGGTTCTGTCTTGACCCGGGAGGCTTACCTGGTACAAGCGAGACTCTGTTGCTTGTTCTGTCATTGAAACCTTATAGCCTTTCTTATGAACTGTTGTCATCTGCTCCTGTTTACGAGAAACAGAGACCGTTTCTCTGAACACAACAAGCTCAGCGCTACAGGACGCCTCCCCAAACTGGTTGGACGCTTTACACGTATACATGCCACTATCTTCCTGTTTGACGCTCTTAATATTAATGACGCCAGATCCATCCGGGTTGGCTATAACGATACAGTTTCTACTGGGCTGGATCTGGAAAGCCCCCTTGAAACACTTAACATCAGGGATTGGATCACCACTGGCTTTGTAATTAAAAGAAACCTCGCCTCCTTCTGAACACCTCACAGGTTGGATCTGAACTGTGAAGGTAGGAGGTTGACCTGTGACCTTAAACATCTTCTCAACCCATTTCTCCGCCTGGCTAACGTCAGGCTTTTTCACTTCAAGGTATGTGGTGCATGTTGTCTGGCCAAATCTGTTGGTGGCCGTGCAAGAGTACTCGCCCTCATACTCCATTGTGACCTGCGTGATAACTAGCGTGTACTCCTCCTTCTCTTCTATTAGCTTGTAAATGGAGGAGCTCTGAATAACCTTTCCGTTGTGAGACCATTTAACCGTTGGCTTGGGAAGGCCGGACACTTTGACGGTCAGCCTGGCTGTTTCCCCAGAGGTCACAGCCGGTGCGGCGAGCTGGCTGAGGAAAACTGGCTTTTCTTTTTTCTTCTCTAAAGAGGAAGAGTAACGTTTGGACTCTGGCTTGAGTTCAAGTGTTTTAGTTTTCTGTGGTAACTGGACACCAGTGTAGTAGGTTTCCTCTTGTTCTTCCACTGTGGTGATGGTGGTGCTACAACGTTCTGTTAGGAAATATTGAGCAAGACTGATAACAATATCCACAACACAAAGGCGATTATATTAACATTGAATTGATAAATGCAAGTATTAGGGCTGTCCTTAACCACAGAGCTTCTTAGTCGACTAATAGTCATATGGATCTTTTTCCAATCAATCGATAAGTTGGCTAAAAAGTTTTTGACCAGCATTATCCCTGCTGCAAACTCTTCAAATCTGATGCTCAGTAAAGAAAAAAGCATATTTGTAAATATTGATTTTAGGTTTTTACAGTGGCAATCAGCTCATCCGACCATATGACCATAAAAAAATAAAAGAATTGATCAATGTGATCTCTCAGTTTACAAAGACTCTAATTACCTATTAGTTGACTAAGTGATTAAGAGAAGACAGCCCTTCTATATCTATACATATAGAAATGCATATATATATATATATATATATATATATATACTAAAATCTGTGGGAAAGAAACATTAAATGCATTATTAACATAAACACATTATGAAAAATAAAAAAGGTTTTTCCCCCAAACGGATAGATGACTCTTTGAGCTTTTCTCAGGTGAAAGAAGTTTATTTTTCTGGTTAGATAACTTTCTTTAATTACCAATCAATTAAATATTATTATCATGATTAATTGTTGGTAATTAGCTTTATCACCAAAACTTTTTTCTTTTGTTAAAACGGACCTGAGGAAAAGGTTATTAATTGGTATCAGTCCCAAAACCAGGTAAAGAACTGTTCTGGCACCGGTATCAAAACGTGTGAAACGATATTAAGGTGTAATATCAACATACGCAGTTTTTGACACCTGCAGTTTTCTTGTAAATTTGACGATTTACAAATAAACGATGTGAACACGGCCAACAGTGTGAACCTGTGTAACATGTTAAGAAACAAAAACTGAGACTCCAACTTTAAATCTTTAAATATTTTATTATATAAACTCTGAGACAAACCAACATGACGTCTGTACAAATAAACCATGAATTTCCATCTCAATGCCAGATTTCTTTTATTTACTTATTCTACTGGTAAATACGACTCATACACTCCTAAAATTACACATATTTACAAGACATCAAAACTTATATTTAAAAGTTTTTAAAAAGTTTCACAGTATTATCCATTTTTAAAATGTTTAACTACTTTATTATCATTTACCAGTTTGCTTTAAAATCCTAAAAATATCATTCACACTCAGAAAGAAATCAAAAAAAAAAAAAAAAGTCTAAATCACACCAGCAACAATAAACTGAATCTTTTAAAGTAAGCATTAATATATCCTTGATGTATTCCAGATTGTCTTTTGATATTATTTCCTTCTGCAAGATAGGGAAGTTTGTTTTCTCATTTAATTGCAATGTTTTCTTACATATTGCATGTAGTTTTCACAGGTAAAATATGTTATTTGACATTTTAACTCTGCTTTCTATGGAGGGAAATGTTAAAACTTTAAGTTTTATTTATTCCAGTCCTGATTATTATAAGTGGTACATTCATTTTATTTAATTCTTATTTCATTTTCTATACGGATTTTTGGCTTTGTAGCTTCTCACAAAACACTAATTTAACAAACGTAAATATAAAAAAATGTCAATGATGTGTATTTCTGTAGGTTTTGAGTATACGAGATGTTTCTCTTCACACACATGCCTAATGTTCCTCGCCGGACGTGAAACAGACTTTTCTATGAGCTGCTCGACTTTGAACAAAACACAACAAATGTCGTTTTGTCGTCAGGAAGCTGTAAAGACTTCAAAAGACTTTCAAAGTTAAAGCAGCTAACATTTAACAAGTGTTACCAAATAACAAAGCCAACATAAACCCAGATTTTACTATCAAAAATTAAAATAAAAACAATAACTGTTTTCACAACTTTTTCGTCAAGAATTAGCAACATGTAACAAAATCATTTGGGCAGGAAATGTAACTTTGTGCAACCAGATCCTTCAGCCTCTAAAACACCTTCAGCAGCGCAGCAGTTTCAATGCACCCGGCTATGTTCTGGATTATGCATTTATACTCCCCACCATCACTCTGGGTCACGTTAGTAATGAGCAGATTGAAATGGCCGGCAGTTTTCTCCTGGATTATACACCTGCTGTCTGCAACTGGGTCTCCATCTTTGTACCACTCGGCGGTGGGGTTTGGTTTACCGCTAACCAGACACTGGAGGATAACTGGCGTCCCGACCGCCGCTGTAACGTTAGTCAATGGGATGACACATTTAGGGGACGTCTCGGTCACCTGGAACTGGAAGCTACACATGTCAGAGGACTTCCCTTTGAACTCTATCTTGTCATCTTTTGCTGGTTCAGCAAATACATCAAAGTTAACGCTAACGTATTTCTCTCCCTGTTCGCTCATTTCGTGGTCAGTCTTGGCCACCAGCCTGACTGCCCGCTGCGACTCATCTGCCTCTTGCTCAAACTCAAACTCAAGCTCAATTTCTGACACCTGTTCACTGTCAAACGACGTGTTGCCAACTACCAAGTCGAACTTCTGCGGCTGGACTTTGGCGCTTCCGAGAGACACGGCGGTCAGCTCCCTGCCTCTGGTCTTTCCTGAGAAAGCTTTGGCATTTAACACCACCAGAGACGCCCGACACAGAGTCTCTCCAACAACGTTAATAGCCCTGCAGGTATACACCCCGCTATCCTGTGTTGTGACTTTACAGATCTTCAGGAAGTGGTTGTCTCCATCAGATGAGTGCAAGTATTTTTTGTTATTGTGAGGAATCTTTTTGTCACCTTTGAACCAGGACACGATGGGCGAGGGAATTCCCATCAGGGAGCACTCAAACATGACAGCGGTACCCTCGGGGGTCTCCATGTCGCAGATGGGATTGATGAACCTCGGAGGCATCTCAGTGACCTCAAAAGCTATTTTCAAATCATCATGCTCCTGTGTGACAAAGTCCACCGCGCCCTCCTCATAAATACTCGGCATCACATCCAAAGATATGATCATGCTCTTGTTGTCAGCTGTGTACTCGGGAATGGTGATGATCTTAACCTGTCTTTCAAATTCTTTCACCTCGTTTTCATCCAATTCTACTTCGAGCAGAATCTCCTGAGGGGAAGGAGAACGAGAAGAGTCATCGTCCTCCACGTCAAACTCCATCACATGCTGATGGGTGACGGCGGGTGGTGCGGGCATGAACCTCACTTCCTGCGATACAACTACCACTAAAGCAACACTTCTGGCTTCCCCGACATAGTTCACAGCCTCGCAGATATATTCTCCCTGGTCGGCTTTTGTGACATTGTGAATTGTTAGCGAGATGCTGTCGCCATCTCTCTCCGTCTTAACTCTGTCGTCTGCCACCAGTTGGGTATTGTTGCAGAACCACCTCACCTCGGGGGAAGGAAGGCCAAACACCTCAGCGTAAAACGTAAGAGTGTCACTTTCAAACACTCTTTTCTTAATGAGCGGTTTGAGGAAGGCAGGAGGGATTCCCTGCACTTTCTCCTGAAGGGTTGCCAAGCCTAAAGACCCTATTCCCTTGGTAAGGTATCGATTGTCGTCCACGTTTATTCCAGGAGGCGTAGTTTCAATGCCCTCGTCACCGGGAGATGCCAGGAACTGAAATGGTGAGAAGAACCTCTCGCTGGAGTCTCCTGTCGAGGGTCGCTTATGTTCTACGGGGGAGAAGGGATATTCCTTAGGGGTCATAAAGCCACTAGGTGTATCAGAACTCTGAGTATGGAAGGACATGTGAGACTTGGGAGTGTGGAAAGACTCTGCGATTTGCTGCGAGACCTCGGTGGACGAGCCTGGAGTGTAGAAACGCTCAGCTACCTCGGCTAGCTCTTCGCTAACAGTGCTGCCGATCTCTATGGACATCTCAGACTCAGGGGACAGTGGTCTTCCCCAGTCTGTTGGAGGGTTGTAAAAGTCATACACAGCACCAAATGTGACCTCTTCTTCCTCCATGGAGCCAACAGCTGCTGGTGCTCCTCCAGCTGCGGCCTTCTCCAAACAATCTCCTTCCTGTTCAGACGCAACCTGGCTTCGAGGTCCCTTAGCAGCAGCATCCTCAAGTGGCTTAACTCCACTGCCTAATTTAGGCTTGACAATAAGCGGTGTAGATTCTTGCTCCAAGTCATCAATCCTCTCATCTTTACCCTTGATTTGTATATGAGGCTCAACTACTTCACCAGATATTTTCTCTGCTAATTCTGTCACGTCGGCCTGGGACTCTGGCATACTGAGGAAGACACCACTGTCCATGGAGGGCTCTGGGATGGAAGTCAGCTCCTCATCACCTAGTACCATACTGAAATCTCCAGCCTCACTGTGAGAAGAGGAAGACCCCGCAGCTGCACTTTGACTCTCAAGTTTGAGAGATTTAGAAATTGTTTTAGGCTTAACAGCTTCTTCGGCTGGAGCTGAAGTTCTAACAGAGCGTTTTACTGCGGGGACTTTTTCCGACTGGAAAGGAAAAAAGCTGCTAGTCCTGTCAAATGTATGGACAGGTTCCCCGCTCACCATCTCCATTTCACATGCCTCCATTTGTTCGGGAAATCGAGCAGGTTTCAGTGCTTTAGGCCTGACCAGGTCAGGAGACTCCTGTACTCGCTCCACAAACTGTTTAACCCCATGGCTTTCTGCTGAACCTGCTCCCTCTTCAACATCACCAGGTATCATAGAGATCTTGCATTCTTCCTCCAGAGAGGAGGTGGGCTGGGAGGCCTTGGAAAAGACAGGAAGAGCTTTCGGAGAACCTGGATTTCCTTTCGTAGCAGTGGCAAGTCTAATGGCACCTTCAGCATCCATGCTGTCAGGTTCAATAACTTGTTCCTGCTGGTCAAGGGAAATGGCCACCGCGGGTATAAACTCATCAGGGAAAAGTGCTTCCTTTCTCTGATCCTCGGGAGAGGGGGGCGTCTGTAATGCAACTGGCGAATCCGACTCAAAAGCTTGTTTAATCTGAGAAACTTTTATCACAGCGGCAGAAGCCGAAAGACCACAGCCGGATACAGTCGGAGGCTCTCTCGAGACACCCGGCTTGGATTTTGGGGCTTTGGACACCTGTAATGGAGCTTGTGAACTCAGAGGTTTATCTTTAGTCAGAGTCATACTATCCTCAGTGTGAGTGACGGCAGCTTTGTGAAATCCAGCAGGTTTCTTGACATCCTCAGTCAGGCCAACAGGTGACTTCCTTACTATCCGAGATGGAGTAAAACCACCGCCCTCTGCAAATTGCACAGGCTCTGCAACTTGAAATGTCACATCAGAGATGCTTGCAACCTCTCCCACCTTATTTCTGGCAACACATGTGTACACTCCAGCATCGGTGTATGTAAAATTGTTGATATACAGCCTGTACACTTTATCATCTACCTCGGCTCCATATTTTCCGGCCGTGATTTCGAGGAAAGCATCGTCATGATACCATGTGACTTCTGGTTCACCTATGATTACACACTCTAACACAGCAGTGTTGCCTTCAGAACAGGTGATATTCTCTAATTCGCTGACCACGTGAGGAGCTTCACCAACCACATCGAAGGAGAAAGTAAATTTGTGTTTGACAGCCTGAGAGGCTCTCTCGTCGCTCGGTGCTTCGGAGGTTTTCTCCGTAAAAGTCTGAGGTTCTTCCTCTCTGATTTCCTCCCTCATCTCAGGTAGCGGAGTGGCAGCGGTGATTCTGATTTCTACAGGCGTGGAGCTAAAAGATTCATCTGAGCAGCGGCGTCTGTGGATCACCGCCTGAGGCACCTGTAGCGTTGCCTTTCCTGAATCCATGTAGGTCGTAAGTTCTGCTTTGATCATGCTCTCCTGGTTTTCTCCACCCTTTTCCAGCTCCTCTCTAACTACCACCTTCTGTGCTGCCGCTGACGTTCTCACCACCTTTTTGTCAGAGATTTCAAGAGTGCCGCTGCAGATGGATTTGCCATGTTTATTGGTTATGACACAGTCATATGTCCCCTCGTGGTCTGTTGTTGGATAGAAGACAGTGAGCTTTGATATGTTAGATTTGCTCATGATATCAAAGTCGGGGTTGTGGGCTAATTGGTGGCCATCTTTGAGCCAGGTGACTGTGGGCAGAGGGTCACCCTGGTATTGGCAGGTAAACTCCAACATCTCACCGATTTTTACTTTAACTGAAGATATTTCTTTCACGAATAATGGACGGGAACCTCCGCCACTCGTATCCCCTTCTTTCATCCTCTTCAACTCCTGAGTTTGGTAAACTCCCTCTTTCAAATGTGCCTCCTCTCGGACTCTCCTCTCCTCCTTCTTTATAGCTCCGAGTTCAAGGCTTTCTGCACTCATTTCACCACCCTGTTTTGACCTTATTGAATCTCCACTTCTTTCCTCTCTTCGTACACCTCCGAAACCCTTCTGTTGTCTCCATTCGCTGCTTTCTCTCGTAGTTCTCATCTCCTCTCTTACCTCTGACTGGAGGCGTTGGCTGATGGATTTATCTACAGTCGTTGCATATTCCTCCCTGCTTCGCCTCCTCTGTGCATCTCTTTCCACTTCCTCCTGTGGACTACGGCATGGGGAGGAACTTCTGACTGGGGAAAACATTCTGGAAGGCTTATGAGCACTCTCACCATGGGCAGAGGCAAGTTCATATCCCTCAAAAGGCCCACTAGTAGGTTGGGTTGGAGAGTATCCCTGAACTGGTGAAGCTTCACGACCCGTTCTGTCCTTTACAGAAATGGATTTAAAGTCATACGAGCTTTCGTTAGGCTGGTGTGGTAAACCAGCATATGTAGGAGAATGGCTTGTTGTGGAAGAAGACTCACGAGGAGGAGATGGCTTGTACCCAGCGCCATGTGGAAGAGGTATTTTTGTTGATAAGGCTCCACCAGTCAGAGTTGGAGGTGGAAGGTCACTGGGGTGGGTTTGGTGAGAAATGCCACCACGATGGGGTCCACTGTCAGGAACATGAGACTCAAACAGCAACCCGGCACCAGGCTGTTTGCATTGATTGTCCAAAGCCCACTCAGACTCTAGTTCAGCTACTTCCTCTTGTTCCACAACATCTTGTTGCCATTTCAGGATGCGCTGAGCCAGTGCTTCCTCCTCGCTTACAAAGTACTCACTATCCCTCTGTAACCTTGTCTCGCGGCCCTCTGACGGCAGCTCGTCGGCAGGAGGCCATTGCAGGCTATCACTCTGCTGATCTTGGAAACCAGCAGGAACTGACTCGCTTAAGAGGAACTTCTCTTTGGCTGTTTTTCCTGGGGAGGTCTTCTGTCCACGGACCACTTCAGGTTGTGGATCTGATTCTCTTCTAACCTTGGTGGTCTTGTCTGCCTGCATCTGGGAGTAACCCTCCGCCCACTCGGACTCTGGTTCCACAGCTTGCTCTTGTTCCATCAAAACATTCTCCTGCCATTTCATTATCCGCTGATTCAAGGCCTCCTCTTCACTGACAAGCTTCTCACTTTCATTCTTCAGCTCGGAAATATTCTCCCTCGACAGCTGGAGCTCACGCTCTTCTCTCGTCTTTTCAAACAACATTTTCTCTGTCCTGACTTTTGTTCTTGGCGATAACTCAGCTTCCACTTCTGCAGCTCTAGCTTTTGGTATGGGTGATTTTTGTGCCAGCATAACTGATGCCTCAGTTTCCAATTCTGCTGGTCTGGCTTTCATCCTGGCCTTAGGCAAGGGTGCAGATGTTTCTTCCTGTTGTTCTCCCTCTTTTACTTTAGGTGACTTTGGCATTGACATGGCAGCATGGTCTACAGTTGCTCTTTTCTCCACCACCTCCTGCTGGGTGTAAATGTGCCCCTCAGGCTCCATGTACTGGGTCTCTGCTGGCAGATCAGTTTCAGGGTGGGGCGTCTCTTCCTCTGACATTCGCATACCATGCTGCCATTTCCTGATCCGCAGAGCCAGGAGTTTCTCCTCGCACTGCATCCGCTCAGCGTCCAGGCTCTTTTCATACTGCTCCCTCAAAGACTCACCTTCACACTCCTCTTCATATTGCTCAACTGTTTCTGGTGTTGCAGCTTCACTAAGAAACTTCTCTTTGATAGATTTAACTTGCCTTGGCCTGGGTGAGTCTCTGAGTCTGTCCTCTGCTCTGGCTGACAACTCCGCTTCCAATTCTGCTGATCTCGCTTTCATTCTGGGAGATTTTTGTGCCAGCATGAGCGGTGCCTCACTTTCCATTTCTTCTGATTTGGCTTCCATTGTGGCCGACTTTGTAAGCAAGGAGGTGGACATTTTCACTTCTTCTCCTCTCGCCTTGACTTTAGGTGTCGCACCTTCAGGCTCTACCAACCTTGCCTTCATTCTGGGTGATTTATGGGAAGATGAGGGTATGGCTTCAGTTTCTACAGTTGCTGATTTCATTACTTCCTGCTGGGGGTATATGTGCCCCGCGGGCTCCATGTACTGCATCTCTGCCGGCATGGGCAAATCAGTATCAGGGTGAAATGTCTCCTCTTCTGCCATCCTACTCCCTTGCTGCCATTTTCTGATGCGCAGGGCGAGGAGTTTTTCCTCGCACTGCAGCCGTTCAGCATCCAGGCTCTTCTCATAATGAGCCCTCAAAGACTCCCCTGCACCCTCCTCTTCATATGGCTCAACTGTTTCTGTTGTTGATGTGTGTTCTGCTGTCACGGCTTCACCAAGGAACTTCTCCCTGATAGATGTGACGGGCTTAGGGAGATCAACAGGTCCCCTACTTTCAGTGTACGTTGTAGTTTCTGGGTATGCTAATGTTTCAGAGTACGGGACTTCAGGGTGACGTACCTCGACCTCCGTAGCCTCTAACTTTTGGTCAGCAGCCGCACTGTGACGTTCACTTACCATATGCTTCAATCTAGCATCTGCCCGAGATTCAACAAAACTCTTTTTATCCTCCAGTGTCTCTGAATGTTTTTCACCTGATTTCCTTTCTGACACCATTGTATCAACCAACTCACCCCTCATGATCTGAATGGCCCTGGTTCTGGACTGAGGCTCAAATGAATGCCTCATGTGAGGCTGAGAGGGACCCCTGTTTGAGCTTCTACCATGAAACTCCCTTTGACTCTCTCCTGAATCGAAGGGTCGATTGAATTGCTGGACATCGGGCAGAGAGGCAGGCTTGACCCTGAGCCTCTCTACATAATCTGCATAGCTCGACTCGCTGGCAACTGATTCTGACTCAAACTCAGAGGAGGACATGGTGGAAATAGAAAGCCTCTTCTTCTGTTTGACAGCTTTCTGAAGTGTGGTAAGTTTTGTTCTTACCTCATTGTGAAGGCTCTCTGTGTCACTGAACCTCTCGCTGTATCTGTCGCTGCACCTGTCACTAAACTTGTCACTGAACCTGCCGCCGGTGCGCCGGTCACAGTAGATATCACTGAATCTGTCGTTAAAGCGCTCGGACCTGTCAAACATTGGGGGAGGGGACGGGGCGCGCTCGGAGGCCGTCTCCAAACGCTTGGACTCTTTATCTGTTGCCTCTTTTTCTGTTGCATGGGAACCAGATTTGAAGTACACGGTACGCACCAGAGAGTTCTTAGAACGAGATCGTCCCTGATGGACTTTGGACATCTTGTCGAATGGAGACCCAACACACCTAAGGTCGACCCTAAACTTCCTCTCTTTCCTCTGCTCTGCCATGGTGTCCATGCTTTCATGGGCTTTGGCAGAGCGTCTAACAAAGCCCAGGTAGTTAGCAGACTGCTCTTCCCTCAGTGACACCAGAAGTGATGCTGTGGACTCGGCAGAACCCTCCGTGTTTATCGCCATTACCTTATAACTGCCCGAGTCTCTCTCTTTAATACAATCGATAACCAGACTGGTAGTGTGCATGTGCATTCTGCTGTCAGTACCGATCCGACGTCTATGCTCTTTAGGAATAGATTTGTTATTATGGAACCATAGGATAGTGGGTGGAGGACATGCAACCAGTTTACACTTTAACTCCACTGGTTCTCCTTCTAGGACTGACTGGAATTTGAGTTTCTTGGTGAAGGAAGGTTTGATGTTCTCCGTCCACGAGCTGATGGAGGAGGTTCTGCTGGAGCAGCGATTGGCCGCCACCAGGCCGTGATCCAGGAAGTCCTCGGTGTCGGAGAAGGCTCCTCTCAGCGGTCGGGTGCCGCTGAGTTCGGTGCTGCTCTGCGCTGTTCCCTCCTTGGCTTCATGATAAAAGAGCTCTGCAAACATAAACGGACAGTGGTCAGAACAACAGCTTCCAGGGAAAAAAGAAAGAAAAGGAATTGAATGAATCATTAATGGAAATATTAAATGCATGCTGGGAGTCACAATGCCATAAGAAATAATTTCACTCACCATATTTGTTCGAATAAACGCAAGACTTGATTCTTTTTATTAGAAACCTTCAGGAAGTTTTGATCCTTCGTCTGTGGAAATTTCTTCAAAACATAAATTATTTTATTATCATTAAAAGAGCATTATGTTTCCACGATGGGCTGCTTACATTCGGTTGTTTTACTTTTTGATAGTTGCTTTGGCTTTGTACTAGAATATTCCTTACCTGACTTGCAGACAGGAGAATAAACGCCCTTTCTAATCCTTAAACTTAAGAGGAAATAAATGCACAAGTATCAATGGGAGGCGAGCTCTCCAAAACATATCTTATGTTCCCAAACTTGAAGCTGTAAAATTGGGTGAGAAGGCGTTTATTCGAACTAATATAGTTTACTGGTGTTATTTAGTGCAAACCACAGGAATCACATCCCACTATCTGCAAGCCAGGCTAAGAAATATTTAGCAGGAGGAAGGTGTCAGTTCCAGATGCAGTGAACCTTCATATCTTTTAAAGGGCATTTCAAGTCCGGAAGCCTTAAAAGATACGTATCCTGTGCTTTTTTCTGGGAAAAAAATCAGAAGAACCTTCATGCCAAAAAAGAGAAACGAACTTTTGGATGCAAATCGCAAGTTTCAAAAACTGGTACAAGCAAGTTTTATCAGTGCTCGCCTGGGGGAAACCATGAAATACCAGAACAAGAGCAGGAAGAAAAATACAGAAAGTTTATATCAAGACACATAACGATGACATGCTACTGTGGAAATTCAAAGATCACTTAAAGGGACAGTTCAACACAATGACATATTTACAAGCTCTAAAAGCAGTCTGTGAATGCAGGAACACTATAATCCAAATAATCCAGAAAACATGCACAAACATCTGTTTTTATTCTCCACTTTCAACAGTTTCTTCACTTGACAAACACTTTCAATGACGCAGAGCTTGGATTAAAGGGACCTGCTGACAGACCACTTTCAAAGTGGAACCTGGTCAAACTGTCCCTTTGTTGCCCAATTGTCATGTGATAATAATCTGGAGCTTTTTGCTCCCGATGGCCAGAAGCCTGACGTAATCTTACCTTTGACTTCTTGCTCGATCTTGGCTTCGATCTGCTCTCTCACGTGAGTCACTGTGAAGAAAAGAGCCGACGTTACTTCACATTTCAGCTGCGCAGCGTGGATCCAGTGATCCGGTCGCAACCTTTCCTTCACACTTTCATTCCCATAAAGAGGAAAAATCCATATTTCATCTGCACATCGCAAAATGTTTCATTCAACAAACCTTGAAAACGTTAAACCCATGAAAGTAGAGCGACTGAAACTACGATTTTAGAAACGTGTCAAAGTTCGTTCTTCACCATCGTGACGATAGTTTCACGAAATAAACTTGAAACTGCGTTTCATGGTCTTCACCTGCGGATGGAGTCGACTTAGATGTATAAATAATAAATCTGCAGCATTAATCACCACCGGCGAGTAACAAGAAGAACTTAATAAATATTCAATAATCTTCATTTGTGAAGGGTTTGGATGGAGTATCAGTTGATATCAAAATGAAAAAGTTAAATAAAAAAATAAAAATCTTGGCCAATATTGGTTTGTATTTTCAGGATTTGTTGAACAAAATGACATAAAGCAGATAAATTAAAGTCCACGAGGTTTGTGAATCACTGGCTTTCAACCAGAATTCATTTTGAAGTGAGAAATCAAACAACACACGTGTGGAAGAAACACAGACATTAGAAAAACACCGGACGGAGACAAAAGGAGGGTTTGAGTTTCCTGCAGGATGGAGGTCAGAGCAGGTTACACACATGAGATTCATGCATGTCCCAGGGTGGAGGAGGAGGAGGAGGAGGAAGAGGAGGAGGAAGAGGAGGACCTTCACTGTGAGGTTAGTCTAATCTGGAGGAGGGATGTCCCGAATTATTCACATGTGGAAGCAGCGACGTCAGGACCGAATGTCTCTGTCAGAACCTGAAGGGTTAAAGTTTTTATCCCAAGACGAGAACCAGACAAACTTCTGCACTTTGTATGAAAAACTCCCAGCGACTTTAATTGTGCAGCGTTTCGGTCTAACAGATGTTTGTCAGGCAAAATCGAATGAAAGTCTTCGCCACACGTGTTAAAGTATGAAACAAATACTATGATTTATGTTTTAACAGTTAAAAAATACTGATAATATTTGCAAAACAGCGATACGTAGCTGCAGCTAGCTTCTCCTCGGATAGCACTCGTTAGCCGTAGATGGTGGACGCGTTGTTTTCTGCGGTACGTGGTGTTTTATATATACTTTTATATTTATTAAAGCTGCTTCGGGACATCCCTGAGGTGTGTTGTCCGGAGGTAAGGAGGGAGGAGGATTCTTGCAGGAAGAGGTTTATTTTAAGAGGGAGCCTGGCTGCAACCAGAGGATCCAGACGTTACCTTCTTCTTCTATGGTTACGATGAGAGTGGCCGAGCACGCGGCCTCTCCGGCGTTATTGGCGGCCCTGCAGGTGTACTGCCCGGCGTGCTCGGAGAAAGCGTCCACTATGATGAGCATGGCGGTGTGGGTCACCTCGTCGAAGTGAAACACGACGTTCGTGGTGGGCTGAACCGGCTGCTGGCCGTGGAACCAGCTTATCTCCGGCTTCGGCATGCCGGACACGCACGCATGAAAGCGCGCCACCTCCCCATGCGGCACCGTGCAGCTCGTGATCGGCTGGATGAAAACGGGCTTTTGGCCGATGGCCGGTTTCTTTACACTGCTGGTGGAGACGTGCAGCTGGGACTCTGCACGACCGGCCACCGTTTGTTTTTGCCCTGAAAGAAGCATGTTGACGGACTTTATGTACTCATCCCAGTCAGCACAGCTTCAAACCAGTTCATGTTTGGTGGAGATGATTAAATCTGCCACTGAGAAAGTGTCCTGAAGACGCCATAAATCATTTATTCAAAAGCCTAAAATGACTTTTTTGTGTTTCCTGAGTTGCCTCTGAGTGAATAATGAAGAGGAAGCAGGAAAGTGTCTTTAACTTTTACAGACTCAACCTGAACGTACGAGCACCTCGTTAAATATTCAGTCCTGTTAGTGTTCATCATATTTAGTGTTTATCATCTTACTCAGAGTCCTGACTGCTCGTGTGAGCGTCTGCTGTTCATTTTACATTTTTAAAGACTCTAATTTTTAAAGATTTTTAAAGTATTTAGTCCTTCAGGTGTGAGGACTTCTTTCATCTTTTCCCCTGTGAACCACTGAAGCGGTGCTCACTGGGATGTGTTTGCGTTCCAGTAAAGAAAATAACGTAACAAGAAAACATCCAAAGAAACCGAAATGAAGTCGTGTGACTCAAACATTGCAAATGTAAAAGCAGGAAACTTCCATATTTGAGAGGCAGAAACAGCATTTCCAGCATCATTCTTTGTTTTGAGACTCACCGTCCAGCGTGAGGCTGGCGGAGCAGGACGCGGCGCCGGCGTTGTTCGTGGCCCTGCAGGTGTACTCGCCCTCGTCCTCGGGGTAAACTCTGGAGATCTCCAGCTGACAGCTGTCGTCAAACTGAGACATCCTGAAGAAGTCCGACTGCTTGATCTCCTTCTCTCTGTGGAACCAGCTGATCTTCACGTCTGGACACGGGAACAACAACGTTGTTATTAATGAGGTCACAGCGTTTAAACTACTTTCAGTGAAGTCAGTTCATTCAAATCTTAATTCATTCATTAAGATTTATGAAGAAAACTCTGATTCAACATGTTTGTCAAGGAGATTTTGTGAAATTTGTGACTTTAATCTCAGAGCATTTTCAAGTCGGGTGGTTAGTTTTTTCTTGAAAATGAGGGTAAATTCTTCAAAGTTGATGGATTTTTTGACAATTGAGGTCATTTTTCAAAATCGAATTTTTTAAAGTAAGTTTTTGAAAATTGAAGCCATTTTTTGATAATCGAAGGTCTTTTTGAAAATTAATTAAAAATAATTAATTAATATTTAAATTTTAAAAAATCAAACAATTTTTGAAAGTTTTTTTTGAAGGTTGAGATCTTTTTTTTTTTTTGATAATTTAGGTAATATTTTTGAAAATCAAAAAATGTTTTGAAAGTTGAGGTCTTTTTTCAAAATCAAGGTTTTTTGAAAATTTAAGTAATTGTTCGATAACATTTATTTGAAAGTTGAAGAATATTTTGATAATTTAGGTTATTTGTTTTTTTTTAAAGTGAAGGATTTTTGACAATTGAGGTAATTTTTTCAAAGTCAAAGGTTTTTTTGAAAATTGAAGGTTTTTTTGAAAATTTTGTTTATTTATTTATTTTACTATTTTTTATTTATTTTTTTTAAATTGGAAGATTTTTTGAAAATTAAAGGTTATTTGAAAGTTGGTCATTTTTCGATAATCGAAGGTTTTTTGAAAATTACGGTAACTTTTCCAAAGATCAGAAGTTTTTTTTTTAATTGAAGCCATTTTTCGTCAATGGAACATTTTTCTGAAAGTTACAATATATAATGTAGTGACGGACCACCAGGGGTCACACCACTCTTTGAGAAAGACTGATGTCGACTCAATACTTTATTCTGCTGTTATTTTAAATGTCCACTCACTTTATACCAACAGGAAATGGCACAAAATGTGTGTTTTTTTATTTCTTAAGCCTAAAGTCAGAGTTCAGTTTGCTCACCGTCTCCACGGACTCTGCACTGGAAGCGAGCCGGTTCTCCCTCACGGGCCGAGGTGCTGGCGATGGGCGTCATGACGACAGGAGGCGCGACGGTCGCAGCGGAGTCCGGAGAAACCACCTCCGACACTGCAACACACACACACACACACACACACCTGCATCAGCGCACGTCCCGGCGTTCATGTCCGTCTTTGTTTCCTGTGACTCACATCCCGCCTTACCTTCCACGCTGAGCGCCGCGGTGCTCGTGGCGGTGCCGTAGTCGTTCTTGGCCTCGCAGTTGTAGACGGCGGCGTCCTCGGGGAACACCTCGATCAGCAGCAGCGAGTGCTCGTTGCCGTCGTGCAGGAACTTGCACTTGAAGCCCGGAGACAGCGCCTGGGAGTTTTTGTACCAGGAGACCTGAGGCGCGGGGACGCCGCTCACCTGCACCGAGAAGCGGGCGGGTTTACCGGCCTCCACCGACTGAGGCTCCATGTGGCGCAGGATCTGAGGAGGCTCCGGGACTGCACGGGACAGAAATAACAGAAATACATTTAAAGATTTCATGAGCTTCAACACATCAAATATCGTTTGTTTGAAAGTGGATCATTTTTAATCAATTAAACTAAATATAAACAACATTTCTTCACTGTCATGACATTTTGACTCAAATCAAACACTTCAATCCAAAAAATCCTCAAAATCTACAACAATAAATGCATAAATATATAAAAATGTTCAATTCAACTGATTATTTAACAGAAAAGTTCTCCTGTGTTCTGTATTATAGTGATAAATACAAAATTAGGCTCTTTGAGTTTTTTCATATTTCACCATTTTCTGACATTTTATAGACAAAACATTTAAATATTAATAAAAAAATTATCTGCAGACTTTTTTAAATACATTTTAAATCAATTTAAAATACATATTTTAAATTTGAAAGATTACAATTTTAATAGGAGAAATAAATAGGAAAATGAATACAAAGTAAAAAATGTTATTAATAAATAAGCAAAGCAAACATTTTTATCAATTAATTAATCCATATATAGTTATCATTATTACTAATATTGTAATTATTATAATTATCATTATTATAATAATAATAATAATAATCATTATTGTCATTCTAATAATGATAATTATAATAATTATAATGATTATAATGATTATAACGATTATAATAATGATTATTATAATAATGATAATAATAATTATCATTATTATAATAATTATAGTTATAATTATTCTAATGATTATAATTATTATTATTCTAATAATTCTAATGATTATAATTATAATGATTAAATTATAATGATAATAATTATAATCATAATATTTATAATCATAATAATTATAATCATTATAATCATTATAATTATTATAATTATAATACTCATTATAATAATCATAATAATTACAATTCTAATAATTATAATAATTATAATTCTAATGCTTCTAAAGCTTCCGAGCCTCCCTGCAGACTCACTGTTGACGCGGAGGTTCATGGTGCTCCTGTTCTTGCCGGCGATGAAGGTGTACTCTCCGGCGTCGCTCCTGTAGGTCTCGGAGATGGTGAGGCGGTGCAGCTTCCTGATGGCGACGTAGTTGAACCTCTCCTCCACAGAGACCTGGATCTCCACGCCGTTCCTCAGCCAGCGGCCCTCCACGTCGTCCTCGTTCACCTCGAACTCGAAGGTCGCGCGGTGTTTCTCCAGAACCTGCGCGAGATTATCATCAGATTACGTTACAAAGTCGTTTCAAGCTTTTTACTTTAATCTCAGAGTGATTCTGATTTTCTTCACTCAAATTTATGACTTTATGATCTCAGAGAATGTTTGTGTCTCGTAAAGTTACCACTTCAGGGTTTATCGTCTCGGAAAGAATGACTTTAATCTGAAGGAATTTCTACGTTTTTTCTTGCAAAATAATGACTTTAAAATCTCTGAGAATATTCAAGTTTCTTTCTCGTAAATTATTATTTTTATCTCAGAATATTTCTAAATGTTGTCCCACTAATTTATGAATATTATGGAGATTCTGGATATTATGGATCTTCAAAAGTTGTTTCTTATGTTTTGTCTCCGTCCTCCCAGCTTCAGTGAACCTCAACACATCTTTAAAACATTGGTGATGAATGTGCGTCTGTCTCACTGTGATTTCCCGCTCTGCAGGTTCGGAGATCCGGATGTCGCGGCCCTCCACGGTCAGCTGCGCCTTGGAGACGCTCGACCCGGCCACCACCGAATACTCTCCGGCGTCAGACATCCGGACGGTCTGGATCATCAGACGGTGAACGTACTTCTCCGCTGTCACGGTGTACCTGAACACAACACGGCTCAGATTATTCCACATGCTGCTGGAGGAGGTGCGTTCAGGTACTTCCGGACGGAGTAAGATTGTGTGACGTACCTCTCCTCGGACATGTCCAGCTCCTGGCCGCTCTTCATCCACACCACCTGAACGTTGGGCTCAGAAACCTCACATTCAAAGATGGCCTTCTTCTTCTCCGTGATCTTTATGTCCTTAATCTTCTTTGTGAACTCGATCACACGAGCTGGAAACAACAAAAGCGGAAACGTGATTATCCAAGAATTATCTCTTTGAGAAATATAACTCAAAATGAAGTTCAGACAGGATTTCATCAGTTTATTATTTCAGGATATATATACATATATATATATATATATAGCCTAAACTAAACACTAAACAAATAAGCTGGAAATACATCAAATCTAACAATCCACAGACACTATTATTTATATTTCCACATTTTCTATTTAATTATTTATTCTTACTTGTTTTTTATATATCCCTTTTATTTCCACTTTAATTATTCTTTCATTCATTTCTGTTATAATTCCACATTTTTATTTACTTATCTATTCTTTCATTTATTTCTTGTGTATTTCCAAATGTTTTTATTTACTTATTTATTATTTTATTCTCTTTAAATTCCTCATTTCTGTTTATTATTACAATTGTTACTCTTTATATTTCCACATTTATTAATTGTATTTATTTATCTTTATATATTTCAGTAATTTCTTATTATTTATTGTTTTATTTATTTCTATTTCTACATTTGTTATTTATTTATTTATTTCTCTGTATATTTCCACATTTATTCTCTTATTTCTTTTCCAGATTTACTCTTTTTAAGACTCCTCTGACTCCATATAGCAGCAGCAGGTTCTTTAAGTCCAATAAGATGAATTTAGTACGTATACATAGTATATATACATAATATATATATATTAATATTTCTATGTAATATTGGTTTAATGCGTGTCACCGTTACCTTCCACGAACAGGTTTGCGGCGCTGGCGGCGGATCCGGCCACGAACTGGTACTCTCCTCCGTCCCCGAAGTGCACGTTGCGTACGGTGAGCGAGTGCGTGAGCTGGCGGCTGCGGACCTGACAGCGGTCGGAGGACTTGACCTCCACGCCGTTTTTCAGCCACTTGTAGGTGACGCCCTCGTGGTTGACGGTGACCTCGAAGGTGATGGTGTCTCGCTCCTGAGCGTTCAGGTCCTTCAGCATGGACGTGATCAGCACGGCTGCAGAGGACGGACGCGGAACACAAGCGGGAACGTTGAGTGAGGATCAAAACATTCAGGTTTACAAATTATACTTTATTATTACATGTCTCATTTTCAATAAAGTGTCAAATGTTGTGAAGTATTTATGCTTTTTATGATTCAATATTAACACAATATCACCTTTAAGACATTTACTGCGTAGGAATATTTAAAGAGAGAAAATCAGCTTTTTAAATTTCCAATTACAAAATATTACAAATTGTACTTTATTTATTTTTAGTTGATTTATCATTTTCTAAAAAGTGTCAAATGTTGTGAAATTTTTATCAATATTATGTACAAAAGTACTTTTATATTTTATTTTATTTACCTTCTATTTGGTGTTTTTCTTACTTCTTACACAGTTTATATTTATTGTTTTATTTATTTTGAGCCATCTCTGGCACATTTCCTTAATATAATAAATATATAAATATCTTATTTATATTTGAGGCCACAAAGGAAACAACAAAAAACATTAAAAATATTTCAGGATGTTTGAAAACATTTGACCTTTAGAAACTTTTCCGTTTGCGTAGAGCTACAACTCTAATATATAATATATATATATATATATATATATATAAAACATATATATATATATATAAAACATATATAATATAAAACTATCACGGTTTATTTCTCTTATATTTCCTAATTTTTTATTCAATTATTTATTCTTTTACTTATTTCTCTTAATATTTCCACATTTTTTATTTACTCATTTACTCTTGTATTTATTTTACTTTATATTTTCCCATTTATTTATTATTATATTTATTTATCTTTATATTTTCACATTTATTATTATATTAATTTCTCTTTATATTTCCACATTTAATTATTATGATATTTATTTCTCCTTATATTTCTAAATAGTTTTATTATATTTATTTCTTTTTATATATTTCCACATTTATTTATTATTATATTTATTTCTCTTTATATTTCTAAATAGTTTTAGTA
>CALSBV010010941.1:227581-239865 GCA_943590825.1 Bovichtus diacanthus
TAAATATCTGACTCATAAGATCATTAAATATCTGACTCATAAGATCATTAAATATCTGACTCATAAGATCATTAAATATCAGAGGACAGAGAAATGAAACCTGATATTTACGTTATGAAAAGCTAAAGCTTTGCTGGTTCTTTTCCTTTTCCATCGTTGAGCTTTAACTGATTTTTGGATATTTCACATTATATTCAATGAATCACAATAACGAACGACCTTTAATATAATTAATAATAATATTATGTTCTTTTGATTTTAACAATCAAACATATTTAATATTCTGTTTTATTAGCCAACACGAACACGAGGCTCTGTGAATATACATCTTAAATATTAATCCAATCTTTAAAGAATAACACTTTCATTAAGTTATAAGCTGTGTATTATTTATGAAGATGAAGATGAAGAAGGTCTTTGTGGCTCATGTTGGGGAACGATGTTGTGTAATAACGCATGCTAAACATTGTAACTGCAGATAAAATATATCATATAAAACATAAAAATATGGAGGTTATTAAGAGCAAAATAAAGCACACAGATGATTTCACACAGAAACATTGTGCTTTTTATTTACTCGTGTTATTATTTACTCACGAGGGAAGTTTACCGTCTGCATTGTTATCAGAAAACATCTTAAAAGTGCCTCCTTTACTTTTTATTTATCGAGTAATTGTGTCCATATATGTACTTTTAGTATAAATAAAACTAAATAAAGATCATCAGACTTAAATCCAAAAGCTGTTTTTAAATTGAGGAAAAAGGCAACAAAATAATAATAATACTTTTAATTAATTTAATTAATAATTAAAATTCATATAAATAATAACCATATCAAGGAGAGATAAATAATAAAATAATAATTAAAAATTAAAAACCTAACCGGTTTAGACCTTAAAGCTGATTGTGGGATGGAAATAGACAAAGGGGTCAATAGTATAGTATAGTATGACCTCATAATTTAATAATAATTTATTTATTTTAACTTCCTCTTACTTTGAACGTTGAGTTTTCCCGAGGTGGCGATGTCCTGGGCAGGAACCAGGAACGAGTACGAAGCAGCGTCTTCTCTGCTCACGTTCTCCAGCAGCAGCTTGTGGACCTGCTTGTCGATGACGATGTGGACGCGGTCCGAGGCGGTGACGGCCTGGCCGTTCTTCATCCAGGTGCCCTCCACGTTCTCCTGGGAGAACCGGACCTCCAGCTGAGCGATGTCGCCCTCGCACACCGTCAGGTCGCTCAGGGGCTGCATGAGGGTCACCGGGCGCACTGAAGGTAGAGAAACCGCATCATGACCACATCACACTGGAGCCGGTTCTCAAAGCTTTCACACCAATAAACCTCCCGGACCACCGGACCACCCAAATATCAGAAACAACCGTCCTGCTGACTCCAGCAGTATATGTATATATATATATATATATATATATATATATATATACACACAACAGTATATGACACATTAATATTGAGCTTTATGTGACCTTCTCTACATTAAATACAAATACAACAAGGATTCTTCCAGCATTTCATTCATATGTGATCTAAATAGATTTTACATCACATGAAACGTAGACGACATTTATTATATATATATATATATATATATATTTTATGTCCGAGCGAACAGAAACTTACTGATGAAAATTAAGATTTTTTTCACATCCAAGCTTTTTTCAAGAAAATGTAATTTTTTTCACATTCAAGCTTCTTTCATAATTTTTTTTTGTATTTTTTCACATTCAAGCTTCTTTCAAGAAAAAAAAAAAACAATTCACATTCAAGGTTTTTTCATGAAAAATTTGTATATTTTCACATCCAAGCTCACGGACCGCTCTTTGAGAAAGACTGCACTAGAGCCAAAAAAACTCAACCACAACATGCAACTGAATGTAAAAGAACGACGACCAGGACGGCAGATTTTAACTTAATTACTCATTAACCCTGAGAGACACACATCCCTCTAAAATACCAGATTAAGACACCAAGACCTTGAGGAACACCATAGAAATATCCATGCTGCAATTTGGTATCAAAATAGTTTGACATTTGAATATTTCTGCAAGCTGGGCTCCCTTAATAGTTTTGGAATTGCATGAATTGGGTATGATTGGAAAACTAAGACTAGTATTGGAGATTATATCCGTGCCAGCTGTTCCCCACATGCTTCCTTTCTTTGTAAAGTAACTTACGTTTCATCTTTAGTGAGGCGCTGGTCCTCAGATCTCCACATACAAAGGTATATTTCCCCTGGTCTCCTTTCCTGACATCTTTGACGGACAGGGTTTGTCTCCCTCGGCGGGAGGACATGACATATTTATTGCTAGGTGAGAGCTCCTTGTCTCCGAAGAACCAGCTGCCCTCAGCATCCTCACGAGACAGCTCCACCTCAAACTCTCCAGCGTAAGTCTCTGGCACCTCGATGTTCTCCATTTGTTTTTTCAGCTCAAGGGCGGCACCTGGGTACAGAAAAATATCAAGAACCATCGTCTACAAATTCACCCAAAGAAAACCAATGAAAACCAATGAAAACCAATGAAAACCAAAGAAAAACAATGAAAACCAAAGAAAAGCCAATGAAAACCAATGAAAAACAAAGAAAGAAACAATGAAAACCAATGAAAACCCAATGAAAAACAATGAAAACCAATGAAAAGCCAATAAAAACTAATGAAAAACAAAGAAAAATAATGAAAACCAAAGAAAAACCGTGGATATAAACATGCTGGGTGTAAATATTACCTTCTACGTGGAGCCTGGCGCTCGTCCTGATGCTCTCGTCATCTATAACCACACAAGAGTATTCGGCATCGTCCCTCATTTCAATCACCAGCACAGACAGGAAGTGGACCTTTCTGTCCGAGTGCATTCTGTATTTGTCTCCGGAGGAGATGTCCATGTTGTTTTTGAGCCATTTGACTTTGACGAAAGGTTCGTTGGTTTCACACTCAAACGTCACTATCGTGTCCTTCTCGTTGGCACTGGTGTCCTCCAAGTTCTGGATAAAGTTGACTGCTGCCTTGGCTGCAATGAGAAAATACGAAGTGAGACTTTGACATAGTAAATTCAACACGTTTTGTTTTGTGCCCGTTATTCCATATAGTATAGAGAGTGAAGTCCCTCCCTCCCGGTGTAACCCATGGGACTTCATTTCATAAAATATATATACAGTAGTCAACGCCAAGAGACATTATTTTTTTATCCCTTATGAATTGTGCCATAAATTACACTTATGATGTTTGTCAGTTTAAAATATCATTTTGCATGTCAAGAAAGTTGCAGTAGCCTGTAAGGCTAATTTGCTAATTAGCTTAGATTGCTAACTTCCCAAGGCAGACAGTCCCTCCTAAATCCTACGCAAAGGGAGGGAATTTGCAAAAACATCGGAGATCACAAAGGTTCCCATAGGAATGACTGAACTCATGAAGAAAACATAGGAAGTGCAGCACTGGGTCAAGAAACTCTTGTTGGTGATGTTAAAGTAAAAAAATCTGTCGTGCTAAAAGGCAAATATTGGAGTAAAAATAAAACACGATGACTGTCCAGCTTACTTTTGATGAAAGTTCTTGGTATTTGTTGTATTTGTTGTCTCGAAAATCTTTTATTAATACATGGATGACCAATGAATATAAACACTAATAAAGAAGGATGTTTAACTTATAATAAGAGTCTCGGACGTCTTTCAGACTGACAACTGATAGCAAGAATGTTCATCAACAATAAACTGGACGGTCATTGTTTTTTATTTTTACAGAGCTATGTGGAAACGAGGTGATAGACAATGAGCATTTTGCTGGAAATATTTGGTGTAAAATAGCGTTACCTTGCACCAGCAGGAAGGCGTGACTTGAGGCCTCCCCGGCGATGTTCAAGGCTTTGACCATGATGCTGGCCGAGTCCTCTGCTACGACGTCTCTGATCACCAGTTCACACACATGATCCTCCGGCCAGTACCAGTAAATACGCTCAGTCTTCTCCAACAGGATGCCGTTCTTGAACCACTGGCACTCGGGCTCTGGTCTACCGACGACTCGGAGTCTGAAATGAACCTCGTCCATCGGAGCAACCGTCTTGCTTGTGATGCGCTCCAGGATCCTGGGTGCCTCCATGCTCGGGGAGAGCTGGACCCTCTCCGGTTTAAAAGTGGGGATGGTGATTTGTCCCTGTTCCTCCAGCTTCTTCCTCTCAGCTTCTTCCTTCTCCTTCAGTCTATGAAGCAGATCATCCTTCGTCTTCTTCAGCAGATCCTCGTAGGAGTCGTCTCTCTTGCGGGACTTCAACTCCACAGCGGAGATGGACTCATAGAAACCTTCCTCCGTCCTACGCTTGAACTTGTTCTTCAGCTCGTCCGTCTCCTCCGAGGTTTTCTCGTGAACGACCCTCTGCGTCTTACGCAGCTTCACAACTTCCCTGTCCTGCGCGGCCTCGCCAGGCTCGTCCACCTTCATGACGTCAAATCCGATTCTGCCGGGGTCATGTGACGCCTCTGCAGCCTTTTGTTCTGGAGCACGGCGCAGAACGGTTCTGAAGTCCTCCTTCTGTTGGACCTCCAGCTTCACTGTGTGCTCAGTCGTGCCGAGAGGATTGTCTGCGACCACCCGGACCTCTCCCGAGTCGTAGGACTTGACGTCCACAATCTCCAAGTAGTAAATGCCGTCATAACGGAGCCTGTATCTCTTGCTTTTGCGGATAAGTTGCCCGTTGAGGTACCAGTTCACCTTGGGTAGTGGGTACCCGGTGACTCTGCAGCGGAATCGTGCAATGTCGCCTTCAAGAACCCTGGCTGGTTCAGGAAGAAGCACAATCTCAGGTTTGCTCTTTTCGTATTCATCATCAGTGGTGACGCCTGCAGGTCCTCCCTCATGAGCCAGACGCTCGATCTCGTCCATCCTGTGCATACTCTTCCTGCCTTCAGGAAGCTGCGTTTCCTCAACAAGGCCCTTCTCGTCCTTGACAATCAGCGTGGCCGACGTCTGGTCGACCCCGTACTTGTTTGTGGCTCTGCAGGTGATGACGCCGCTGTCTCTCGCGTACGCAACTTCATAGTCGAGACTGCAGTAGCCAAACTCGTTGACCATGCGCAGCCTGTTGGCGGCTTCCAGGGGTTTCCCGTCGTGCAGCCAATCCACCATCATGTTGGGGTCACCGATGGGAGTCAGCCTGCACTCAAAGTGAGCCGTGCTCGAGCGCTTCATCCGGATGGAAGTCAGCTTCTTCTTGAACTGCGGCTTCTGCTGCTTCTCTTTGTCGTAGAGGTCGCCCTCCTCCCACTGATCCTGGCCGTATCGCATATGAAGCGGCTCCAACTCGGGAGCGGCGATCTCCTTGGCCTTGTATGTGCCTTTGGTAATAATGAGCCTCCTCTCGGCTTGAGGAGCAGCGAAGTCCACCTCCACATTGACTCTGCAGCGGGTGGTGTCTCTGCCAGCCTTGTTGATGGCTGTAGCCGTGTACCAGGCGCTGTCTGTGCCAGAGGAAGACGGGATCTGGAATTTGGCCTGTCCTTTAGTTCCGTCGATCCTGAAATACCATTGAGATGTATTGATCAGCACAAACTGCTCTAAAGGATTAGAAAATCAAGCCAACATGAAAGGTACATACTTGATGTGTGGGTGCTTCTGTGGGGAGATAATGTCACTGTTTTTCAGCCAGACGATGTCGGGCAGGGGGTTTCCAATGGCTTTGACAGCCAGCTCCACCAGAGTGCCTTGTTTCACTGTGAGGTTCTTCAGCTTCTCAATAAACTGAGGGCGTGCCACGCTTTCTCGAGCTGTGGATTGTGAAATACAAAAGCACCACAACACAGCATTTAATAACAAGACAAAGGTCTTTTTATTATAGTTAGACTTTGGTAAACTTTGACTTTCAATCAAAAGGAATACGGTCCTACAGCGACTTGTGTAGGTCTATACACTCATACACTAAACTAACTCGTCTTTCTGTTGTGTGTTTCCTGTCCTCCAGAGTGGCCATTTTACCCTCCTCTGCCAACAATTTACCCGCATTTGGCGGGAACTTATTTCAGACTCAATGACGGACTGAACCGTATGTATTAGTGATGTCAGGAGAACCGATACTCCGGTACCAAGTCGATGCCCAAATTCTGAAAACTTGACGGTACTTGTTTTTCCACATTAACATCAGGGCTCGAGACGATGCGTTTGAGACGCAGTAAACTCACTACGGACGTATCCAGGGGACGCACACTATTCCTTCCTGATAATGCTTCATTGTGAACATCAAACCTCTGTTCAAATCTGCAGGAGAGCTAGCTAACTTTAGCTGTTAGCATGTAGCATGTTAGCGTCCATAGAGTTACATTATGGTGCGTTCAAGCTCTATTCAGTAAGAATGATTATTAGGTGAAGGTATATTTTGTGTTCAATGCAAGTTTTTGGTGAGAAACTTGAATAAACCCAGTTGTTTGAAGGAGAAGTTTTCACAGCAATATGAAATAAATATTAGATGAATTGTGAGCCGTTTAACGTGAACAATAATAAACAGTACATGGGGTTTATCGTTTCTACCGTGGTATTGAACTGGTATGGACATATCTGGTATTGTGACATCTCTAGTTTATATTTATCTGACGGACTTACCGTCCACAGTAAGAGTCACGGAGACAGAAGTCCGTCCGGCTCGGTTCTGAGCGATGACTGTCCACTCTCCGGAGTCTTGTGGCATGGCGGGGACGATGATCAGGGACTGGGTACCGTCCTCTTTAATCACTATCTTGTGGGTGTAATCATTGACGATTTGTTGTGCTGGGAAAAGAAAGATTAAAAGGTTTAAACGTGCAGAAGCAACAGATAAAAGGTGTTTTATAGGATCTGTTGTCCTTCTTACCGTTGTGGAACCAGTACGTGTCGGGCATCGGTCTGCCGACAACCTTTAGGTCGAATCTGGCAGTTTGCCCCTCGGAGCATTTGATAGAGGAAGGTTTCAGGACAAACACAGGCTTGTAGAGTCTTTCTAGCTGAGCCTCGTCTGTGTCGTCAAGCCGGCGGGCCGGAGAGCATCCGGGAGAGCGGCTGGAAGAACGTCCAGGAGAGCGGCTCAGAGAGCGAGGAGACGTGGATCTGAGGAGGGAGCATCAGGGGGTTAATGGAGGAGTCTGCAATGTTTCAGATCATGAAGGAACTGAGAGATTTTGGGCTTTTTATCTTCCAGAACACGTTTTATTCCAGACTAGTGGAAAGAAAACATCAGATCCACATCTGTTTGTGTCTGTAGATCATCACATAAAGCCTCATTTACATATTTAAACATGTCAGAACACTTGTAATATAAAAAGTAATTGTGTTAATGTGAGTCATGAACTGGGGAAGCTTCCTGTGATATCCATAATATATAGATATCGATATATATAACTTTGTTCCTCACCTGATCCTCTGCATGGCTGGCTGCGGTGTGTATCTCTGAGGGGTCACAGCTCTGGACGGCTCCACATAGAGCTTCCCAGAGCTGACGGCATTTCCCTTCATGTTGGTGGTGAAGGCGGTGTACACGCCCTCGTCCTCCGGCTGCACCACGGGCAGGCGCAGGCTGGCTCGTCCATCCTGAAGAACCTCCATCTGGTAACGGCCACCAGGCCTGAGGCGCTGGCCGTCTTTGTACCAAGCGATCTGGAAGAAGATCATTTCATACACAAATATAACTTCTCAGGATGAAAATTTTGTATTTTTTGACATTCAAGCTTTTTTCAAGATTTGTATTTTTTCACATCCAAGCTTTTTTCAAGATCTTTCTACATCTATGCTACACTCTATACTAATCATTTTAAAACAGTTTGAGAAACACTTGCAAACTCATAATATATCAATTTAAAGATGATAGAGCTGCTTAATTATGGAAAAATAATAATCAGGATTATTTTGGTCAATATTGAGATCCTGGATCATGCATTTATTAAACTTTGTTTTAGATTTTCTTGAAAAAATGTTTTAATATATATTTAATATAAATTGTATATATTTCAAGTGAAAACAAATACAAGAAAAAAGAAAAGAAATAAATGAAAAAAAAAAAAAAATGTACCCAAACATATAAATAAATAATAAATAAATATAAAATTAGATCTAAATAAATAAGATCAACTATGTTGCACTTCCACAACCTACTGAAAACTACAACACATAAATACATAAAGAAATATTCAACATTTTGGTAAACTATATTCAACATAGTCCAGTCAGTAACGCAGAAAACGGGCGAAACAATAGTTTTATCTCAACATCTGTTTTTTTATCATCGTTGAAGCCATGATCATGAGGTTTCCAGCTTCGTACCTTCGGCAGTGGGTTTCCACTCATCTTGCAGTGGAACGTGACGCCCATCCCGTCGATGATCCTGTAGCTTTTGAGCGGCGTGTCGAAGGCCGGCTGCACGGCGTCCGCGTCTGCGACCGTCACCGTCACCTCTCCGTCCTCCGTCACCAGCTCGCTGTACGAGATCCTCAGGATACGCAGCTCGATCTCCTGGATGATCCGCTCCTCAAAGGCCGAAATCAGAAACTCCTGCAAAAACAAAGATGGTTACGTTTAACAATGAGTAAGAAATTAAACTCCTACATAATAATAACAATAATAATAATAATAAAATAATAATAATAATAATAATAATAATAACAATAACATAGCAGAATAATTACTTCAGTTGTTTTCAACTGACACAACTCAAATATATATAAAAGTTATAAAAACTATTTAAACTGAGAGAAAAGCCGATTGGATTTTTCTAAAAAATAAATGATAAATAAAAAATAAAATAAATAATGTAAAAATAATAAGTAAAAATAAATAAACAGGACTTTTTAAATAATTTTTTTAAAAGTCAACTTATACAAATACAAAAATAATAAAAACAATAAAAAGTCATTAATTTTTGACGTAGTGACAAACCAAAGCAAGTTTATACTGAGAGAAAAGCGTTCATACCTCAGTTTTAATCATCTGATTTTTTAAAAAATTTTAACTATAATTTTTGTGATTTTCTTAAACTTTAAATATAATTCAACTAATAAACAAATTAAATGTTAAAAAATGCAAAACAAATAATAATATATATACGCAATTTAAAATAACATAAAAAAATAATTAATTAACACTATCTTTATTCAAATAATTAGTTTTATATAAGTAATTTATTTTTAATTCTCATTCAATTCATACACTGGAAATGGAACAAAAAAAAAACAAAAGTCCCAAACAAAAATGAATATGTAGATTAGGGTTCATACCTCAGCATTACATTTATAGTGAGTCTATAATTACACATTTTGCAATTTTCTTTTTTGCCCATTGACTTTGGGAATATCGGTTTGTTTTGTTGGGTTAAATGGATCTGCAACAACTCATTAACACGCATCACGATCTGGAGATAAAGTACGTTTAGACAGTAAAGTACGTTTGGACAGTAAAGTACATTTGGACACGTTTGGACAGTAAAGTACGTCTGGACAGTAAAGTACATTTGGACACGTTTGGACACGTTTGGACAGTAAAGTACGTCTGGACAGTAAGGTACCGTTTCTGAGACGAAGCTCATGGGGGTGGCGCCCGCCCTCTGCTCCAGCTGGTGTTGACTCACGACCACAGACGGCTCCTGCACCACCGTCGTCGTCACTTCGGTTTTATACGTCACGTCGTGTTGCTTCATGTAGGCTTCGTATTCCTCTGAAAACACAAACAGTGTGAGACTCTTTATGCCCCTAAATGTGTTCTAACTGGGGGATAAAGAAACTACAAAGATGGCCGTACCTTCCTCCAGCAGGCCGGCGGAGGCGGAGGCTTCTCCGTGTTGATTCTTCATGAAGATGGAGTATTCGCCAGCGTCGTCAGCAAACGTCATGGAGATCTCCAGTTTACACTCGCCCGTCTCCTTCTTGTGGGCGACTTTGTATCTATAATAATAATAATAAAATATTAATATAATAATAATAACATAATAACATTATAATAATATAATAATAAAATAATAACATTATAATATAATAATACAATATAATAATAATAACATTATAATAATCATATAATAATAAAAATAATAATTATAATATAATAACATGATAATAACATTATAATAATATCATAATAATAAAACATAATAATAATAAAATAATAACATTATAATAATAATATAAGAATATTATAAAAATAATAACATTATAATAATATAATTAATAATATAATAATAACATAATAATAAAATATAATATTATAATAATAATAAAATAACATAATAATAATAAAATATAATAATAATAACATTATAATAATATAATAATAATGATAATAATAAGATAATAATAAAATATAATAATAATAATAAAATATAATAATAATAACACTATAACAATAAAATAAGAATATTATAATAATAATATAATAATATTATAATAATAATAATATAATAATATTATAATAATAATAATATAATAATATTATAATAATAATAATATAATAATAATAAGATAATAATAAAATATAATAATAACAAAATATAATAATAATAACATAAGAATATTATAATAATAATAATAATAAATCTTCCTACCTGTATCCAGTGGTGAGGGGCACGCCGCTCTTCTTCCACATGATGTGAGGTTTGGGGTTTCCTCCGATCTGGCAGTCGAAGACAACGGCTCCTCCCTCCACCAGCTTCTGCACGCTGGGCTTCCTGATGAAGAAGGGAGCGGCGGCCTCGCCCACGCTCACCTCCGTCACCACCGTCTGCTCCTTCGTCTCCACAGACACACTGCAGGAAACCACATATATAGATGTATATATATATATATATATATATATATAGATATAGAACAGTAGAGGCTGTAATATATATGTAATATACGAGCTGTTGATCAGAACTATAAAGTGTGCTCTTGTGATGACAGTTTAAGCCACGACGTTAATGCGAGTGTTGCTAACGAATGACGGATTAATTAACTGAATGACCTTCATGACTTACGAATTTAAAAAGCCTGAAGAAGAAAACTGTCGTAAAAGCGTCATCAGTAAATCCAGCCGTAATGTCTAATACATCAATTAAAAAAACAATAAAGTTTGAGAAAAAAGGCTAACAAGTAACAAATAAATGTGACGTAAAACAACTAAATCTAAATATCGTGGTTTGTAGCCAGCGTTAGCGTAGCCAGCGCGTCCAACACCAACTCCTGCAGGAGAAAAGAACTCCTGGTAAACGTTTTACACCTCATGGCTTAAAGTATATAAAATAAAGAGTAATGAGGATGTTTAGAGCTGGAGGGGTTTACGATGGTGCTCGACGGGGAAAAGGCAGCGGGGGATTCTTCGATGCAAACTCACGTCTTCTGTTGAGCGGTTCCTATTTCAGTGACGGTCGTCGTTTCCTCTCTGCTCTCGATCTCCTCCGACACTAAACGGCACACAAGTGTGTAAAACCTGAAAATCTGCATGTTTTCAATCATATCTACAGTTTTATAAGATTTCTTCTTACTTTCAAGACAGCGTGTCAGATTTAATGCTTTTTAAGACGTCGAAAGAGAAAGAATATAATTCTCTTTCCACACATTATGGCTGAGCTTTGAGTTGGAAATCAATCTGACATCAATCAATATTAATTAATAGGAATATATCTCTGGATATTCATACAACAATCATGTAAAATCTCATAAAAACAATAAAATTTCACAACTAAAAGAAATGTGTGAAATATCAGGACTCAATAAAAAGATATTTGAGGATCATAAATCCACTGTCGCCGTTATAAACGACGTCTTGATTCCTCCAGTGTTACCTTTGACGAGCAGGTAGCAGGAGGTGCTGACGGTGCCCGCCTCGCTGGTGGCGGTGCAGGTGAAGCGCCCGCTGTCTTCGGCGAACGCCTCGCGGATCACCATCCGGGCGAAGCCGTTCATGTAGCTGACCTGGAAGTCGATGGAGCTCTCGATCTTGTAGTCCTCTCTGAACCACAGGATGACGGGCGCCGGCTGCCCGCTGATCTGACACTCCAGCGTCACCGACTCGCCCTCCGTCACCGTCACGTTCTTCAGGCCCTGCACGCAGAAGCAGAAACGGGGACGCCGTCAGACGGCGAGGTCTACGCTTCGATCACAACTCTTCAGCGCTGAATAATTACTTCACAACAGGAAGTCGATGATTCTCCATAACAATTAAAACTAAACAATAAATCCTTCAGATTCTTTCTAATATATTTTATAAATATCTCCTTCAATCAACTGGATTTATTCTATATTTACTAAACTACATATATATATATATATATATATATATATATATATATATATA
>CALSBV010010946.1:0-10716 GCA_943590825.1 Bovichtus diacanthus
AGGAGGTGTAACGCCTCCAGGTTGTCGGGACAGTCATCACATAGTAAACATGTACTGGTGCTGCTGACTTTTGGCATCTGAGTTGTTCGGGTGTCTGAAGTAATTTCTCTCTGTTTGACTGCCTCTGTCTCTATGTCTGTGATGGCCACTGATTCTGGCTCTGCCTTTACAATGGAGAGGTCGGTCACCTCTGGGGTTGAGGTCTTATCTGTCTTGGTGGGGGTGGGGGCTGCAGCAGTGGTGACAGTGGGAAGGGGAGCAGGATTGGTTTTGGCAACAAGCGGTGCAGACTGTGTAGTGGCAGTGGTGGCGGCTGCAGGGCTTATGCTGTAGTTGATGATGCTCTTCGTGGGGCCGTCGTGATCCACGAAGGCAGGCAGGCTGATGATCTGGTGCTGGGGCTGCTGGACTACAATTCCCTGCTTCCCCTGCGTCACCACCCCATTAGCTGTACCCAGGACCTGACTGAGCACATTTCCGTCCATCGCCACCTTGAGCACATTCTGCAAGTCGCTCAGATGGATGCTGATTGGCGACATGAGGCCGACTGTGGGTACGACCATAGCCACACCCTGAGGCAGGGTGGTAGCTGGAACCACAGCTGGCTGTGCCGTGCCTCCGTTGGTAGCAGTTGAAGTTGCCGGTGCCGCCATCACAGGCTTGCACTCGTATTCAACAGGTTCAGATTTGATCTGGGTGACGAGGAGCTGCTCCTGGAGGGGTTTGCTCTCAGTCTTCTCTTTAAGAATCATGCGGGCCGGAGCAATTACGACCGGTGTTGCCTGGGTAGTGGGTGGGGGGGATTTGATCGATGTTCGTGCAACGACATTGGGGGGTGCTGCACCCACACACTTCTTACTGCTGATGGAGGAGCCTGAGTGGGAGAAACGCTTTTTCCAGTTTGAGCATTCATGCGGTTTCTCACCTAAGAGGGGCACACACAGAAATGACAAAAAATGTTGTAAAAAAAGTACAAGTGGAAGCGCACTACCATTGTAATATGCTGTGTATTCTGAATAATACCGGCTCGGTTCGATTGTTGTTAATTATTGAATCGATGCAGGTTGCCACCAGACTGTACACTGGCATAGATACCCATGCCGTAGACAGAATAGGCAAAAATCTAAATACATGATACATTTAAGGAATTAATAGTTTTCACGTTAAAATGTTTACTAAACAATTAAATACTAATCAGTGACGATTCGCTTTCACCGGAAGTGTCTAACGATTTTATTGTGTGGTTTTTGCTTGCATTTCCTGTCCTGGAGTTTGCACCGGAAGCGACTCCACAGCTCCAGAGGAGCCCTGATGAAGGCAGTCTGTCTTTGTGCAATAGTTTAACTACATAAAACGACAACAATAAAGTTCAATGAATAAGGTTAAAACATATCAACACATGTACAGTTAAGCAGTCCTGTGCATAGTCGTGTACTGTTACGTTATGTTATGCCAAACCTTACCAGTGCATGACGAGAAGGTGTGTCCTTAGCATAAATTAACTGCTTGTGGATGATTTATATATAATTTATAATACTTTATAAGAGCTGTGGTTCCGATGGGGCAGGTCGGCTCCTTTTGTTCACCTGGCAGAGTTAGCAGCTAGCTGTTGCTCCTGTAGCCGCTGCGCTAAACTTGTTTACTTCCGGGTATCGCTGCGTCGTGGATCGCTCATAGCCAATCCGGTAACGATATCTTTTTTTTCCTCTGCCTCTGATTGGCTGAACCGTTGGACGCCAGTCTGTGTTCACTTTGTCATTAGAGTTTGACACAGAATCTAAGCTCTTACTATACTGTGAGATATATAAAAATTTAAGAGAGGTCTTCAAATATATAATTTATTTTTTATTAGTTTATCCATCTCCCTGATCCTCAGAAACTGTTATATCTATGTGGGGAGAAAAGTCAGGTGGACTGTTGTCATATATTAAGAGATACAAGTTGAGTCATAAATGTTTCATTGTGATTATCAGCTGCCCATGTTATGAATTATTATTTAATGTGCGTATTATTTTATATTCATTGCTAATCGTCTGTCAGTATCTGACAGTATATAATATTCACTCATTCACTTTCAGGGCCAGCTACTCAGTGTTTTGTTTTACCCTTATTGTTATCTTTATTTATACTTTTTATTCTTATTATCCTAGTGTGGTTTGTACTCACCTCACCTTTCCTGTGTTTCATCGTCATTGCTGTTGCTGTTATGACATCCGGAGATTAATAAAGGACTTTCTTATCTAATTGTATGTCCTTTTAAATTAAACCAATAATTTAAAGATAGCTGTATTCTGCTTAATTCTTCCACATTTCTCCAATTCCTACACGTAATTCTGATTTTAGAGTTGTTTGATGGCATCTCCACAAACACTTTGACCAGTACTTTGTGACAGTAGCCATCACGCTACACACCCATAATCTAATACTGATTTTTATTAATCCTATGCAAAGTTTATTCAAGTTTTATGTCTACAATATATTAGTCATTCAAATCGTATAACCCTATATTAAAATCAAGTGGCAGCATGTCTCATTTCTCTTACCTCTTGCTTTTTGAGGTCAATTTCCTGTTTGCTGCTGGCCGACCCACCTGGCCTCCGTATTGTTCCTCATTTCTGATCAGCGCTCCAATAAAGGCAGAAAATGCTGAAACTCGCACTACAAAATTTCTGTCAAATTTCTAAGGATGAGTAAAGGCTGGTTATCAGATGTCAACCATGTTCTTCTATCCTTACATTAAACATATGTTTGGAATATTTTTATTTAATTTGATCTCGGTAGACTGATAAAGTAGGAAGCTGAGAGGTAAAACAAGCAACTCGGGAAAGCTGTCTTACATTTTATTGTGATGGGGAGTCATAAAAATGGAGCAAAACTAAAATAAAAACAATACAAAAAGACAGTGGATTTACAAAGGGTGAGGACATAACAAACGATATGCAGCCTTTGTCAGTACAATGGAACAAGTTGGCACAGAACAGAAAACAGGATGGCGGGACGATCTAAATTTGGCTTTCGAAATAAAAAGGGAGGCTTCATAACAAGATCCTTCATTATAACGGCGACGACTCATGCTTTTAAAATCACAGAGTTTTAGAATTCAGTAGCTTCATAACGACGCAAAGAGCGGATGCACATGTAACAGTTTCTATTTCTCATTTCATTCCTGTCATTTTTCTTTCTTTTTTTTTTTAAGCTTAAAACAGAAGTCATGTTTACAGAATACATGTTATCTTTTTTATGTTTTTTTTTTTTTTTTTTTGTTAAAACAAACTTCAGTTTCCAGAACCACATTTTGGGCTTTTTTGTTTGTCTCGAGATTATTTTTCATACTAAAATATATTATTGTATCAATTCAAACTACAGTAATGTACACTACAATGTGTAATAAATAACCATGAAAGAAAATATAAAAATAAGACACATAAATATAAAAAAGTCTTCTAAAAACTAAACAGGTACATTTAATCTTTTAATCTGTGAAAAGGGTTCTAATACTGCCATTGTTGAAAAAACATACAGAGGACACACATAAAAAACAAAAGTTTAAAACAGACTTATATTATAAACACTGTTCGGTAAAACCAACTGAAAACACTTTGACAGAGACCACATTTACTAACGTTTGTTACCTGAAGTGCGGGACAGCTTGCCACAAATTTTCCTTTTCTTCAATATCTGCACACGTTTGGCTGAATTTAAAATCCTTCCGTCTTTATTTTGACTTAAAATTGATAAAGGTTTTGTACGTTTTTGATTTGTTCCACAGCCAACTAGGTGGAGCAGAGTGTCAAGTTAGAGTTGGATAACATTCCCTGCATGTTTTTAGTTTTGAATATTTCAATCTGCAGAAACAGAAGCTTATTCTGTCTTTAAGCACTTATGTAAACATTTTTAAAACTTAAGTCCAACATATTAAGTTGCATTTTCAAAAAACTTTTAACATCAGTTGGAAACTGATTTTATCAAGTTTACAAGGCATTTAATATCCACCGGCTCCATAGGCTCAGTCTGGACTGTATTTCTCAACGGTTATTACATATTTCTCCACTTCAAAACTTTTACTTCTAAACTACAATTTTAAGAGTGGGTGCTTTTTGATAACTGATTCATTGTTTCAGTTTCTAGCTTTTCCTATGTGATGATTTAGTTGCTTTTTTATATAACTGTAAAGTGAATTTGTTTGACTTTACGATTGCTGTTCGGCCCAAACAAGAAATCTGAAGACAGCATCTTGGAAATCATAACAGGCCTTTTCACTATTTTCTGTAATATCAGACTAAACAATTCATTTATTAATAAAAAAAAAAACAAGTCAGTTAAAGTTAGTTGAAGCCCTAATACTGTTTCCAAACTTTCACGTGTTCCAAAATACTTTTAAAGGCCTCATAAATATTCCAATTCATTTCACAGGAAGTCTTTCAGTAATTGTGACAAATGAGCTGTTCTGTGCAAGTCGACAAACATTAGTCAATATGGGTCTTGTGTAAGTAACAGAGGGACATAATACTGGCTACATGTGTGAAGAAGAAATGATAACACTGTTCAATGGCACTTTTAACAGCACACAGGTCTTGCATAAGGCTGGAGGCATTGGGGTGGAGCAGGGAACAGCCCTGTTCCTTCACGTACAGCATGACTTCATATATAAGCTAATAACACTGAAACACTGACTCAGAACTAAAGTCAACCAAAATAAGGAGAAGCTTGGTAAGAATTAGCGCTTGTGTTTTTGGAAGCACAGCTGAGCTCCGCGAGGTGGAGTCTGCTTTTGAATATTCACCTGGAGACTCCACCCATGCCGGCTACGCCGCGTTGCGAAACACAAGTGCCGGATGCTGGCTTTAAGTTTGTAACTCCACCTTCCCTGATAGGACAAATTTGGTTATGGCATACGGAGGCCACCTTCTCATCCCGGACTCCCCATCCCGCCCACAACCCTCCCCAAGAATACTTTGTTTTCCTTAAGGCTAACAGTCAAACTGAAAACAAAAGTAATACTAGCTAGCAACACTAACACAAACAACATCTCGCTAGCTAGTGTACGTATATAACACTGAAGGGCATACAATGCATGAGGCATGTATCCATAGGTAAACCAGGAATACTGTAGTGCAGAGGTTTTTGTTCGTAGAACTCAATAAAATACTGATTTTAGGAAACTTCATTGGCAATAAAAAGGTATAGAAATCTTCTCATCTTTACAGGTTAAAATGTTTTTAAACAAAAACAAGATTAGTAACACTGACCAAATGAAAACAAACAAACAAACAAACAAACAAACAATAAAACAACCTGGGATGTCTCAGTAACAAGTCTAACAAGTTGATGGGTGAGTTCTGCTTTAAAATCTGTACTTCTATAAACAATTTTTAACACTGATATTTCATTTCCACAAGAAAAAAAGTCACTGTTTTCTCTTTTCTTTTTTCAAGTTCAGGCACACCTGGGTTTTTGTACACAGTAGTGGACCGTTAAGATCAGGCAACCGCCGTGACTTTGTTGATTTTTCTGCGGTTTTGTCTTAATTTACTCGGCTTCAGTGACCGAGGCGTTGGAGCTGTCCCGAAGACGTTTTCCGACCTTTATTTGGCGTCTGTCACCACCTCGGCTGTGGCTTCTGCGCTGTCTGTCCCCTCCCTGATGCTTTTGTCCGTATTTGCTTCACAGTCCTCTGTATCCACACTTGCCGCTTCCTCCTTTTCTTCAGTTGTTTCCTCCATCTCTTCTTCCTCCATGTGATCGTGCCCGACCTCGATCTCCATCACATCACAAACGAGCTCCTCGTCCACCTTCTCTTCTTCGGCCTCATCCTCTCCTGTCGTGTCTTCCTCCACAATCTCCTCTCCCTCCTCGTCGTCGTCCTCGAAGTTACCCTCGTAGATCTCGCACTCGCCGTCGTCCACCTGCACGACCCGGATGTCGTCCATACACATGGCCTCATCGTCCTCGTCCTCCTCTTCCTCGCTCTCCCTCTCATCTGAGTCCAGTTGGGAGGGCGGGGTCGTGGTCCGACTGTCTGATTGCAGTCCGGTGCTGGGGCTGCCGAGCTCCGACTGAACCCTGCGTGGCCCCGAAGCGGAGCCAGAGTTTGGCCCGTCCTTCTTGCAGTAGGAGTAGCGGTGGTTCATGTGCTGGGAGTACGAGCCAGAGTGAGAGAAACGCTTCCCGCACTTATCACACTGATAGGGTTTCTCACCGGAGTGCAGCCTCGAGTGTTCGATCAGGTGGTGTTTGTGTTTGAAGGCCTTCTTGCAGATGTTGCACTCATGGGGCCGTTTTCCTGCAGATGAGAGAACAAAGAGTCAGACTCTGCGACACAACACAACCTCAACTGACACCCTCTGATTAAAGTAGTAGAGTAAAAACTGCAATTGATAATTGTAGAGGAGGAAAGATACTATCAATAATATTCAAAATACTCAAGTAAAGTTCCAGTACTTCAAAGTGTTTATTAAATGTCTTAAAAGTGATTTATGGGTTATTATCTTTTAAGGTTTCTAATCTAGGGATGTGACAAAATACATGTGAGGGGTTGTGAGATGATCAACAGGAAAAGATAGAACAACATTTCTGCTATTCAAAATTGTGTTTATTAAGACTTTCCTCTGGTCTCTTTCTTTTCCCCTGCAAATTATTTGAACGTTTTCAAAGCTGAAACAATTATTTGATGAATTAACGGGCACCTGTTTTGATAATCAATCAATCAATCAATCAATCAATCAATCAATCAATCGTTTAAGTCATTTTTCAAACAAAAATGCGAAACAGTGTTCCAGCTTCTAAGTTATGAGGATTTTCTGCTTTTCTTTGTTTTATCCGACAATAAACTGAATGTTTAGGTTTTGGGATGTTGGCCGTATGAAATAAACAATTTGATGCCATCATCTTGGGCTTTGATGATTTTCTGACGTTTTAAAGGCCAAACAGTTAATTGATCGATCATGATAAGGATTGTTATATAAATATGCAACAGGTGACGAGGGGTCAACCTGCTGCTTTGAGGGAAATAAGCCTGTAATAAAGTCGTATTTTATAAATGTAATGTGAAAAGATGCTTTTTACTCCCTTAAAGCACCATTCTCCATATTTACTCAGTTGAAAAAGGTGTGCAAAGTTCCTCAGAATGGAGGTTAACAAGAGAGATCTTTAAAATCCTGGCTGGCAAAGTAAGTAAAAAAATGCTCTTAAGGTCTCTCAAAAACACACATTCCAATGTGATACTAGTTGGAACTTCAGGGAAAATATCCAGTTAATTTACCTCAAGGGTCTCATCTTGATAAATACTGATTCTAACTCTTTCTGAGCTAGTACATTTACAGGCCAGCTGTCCCATAAAAGTTATAATCACACTATGTATACCATTTAATGAGAGATGATGTAACAGGTAAAGTCACAGCCTTGAAAACTAAAACTACCTTTGGACATAAAAAGGAAAACAGAAACCCTGCTGAAAAAAATATACTAGACTTATTCAAATTATAAACAAACAAATGAGTACATTAGTGTCTATACCCCTGTCTGCTAGCTTCCAGCCTGCTATACACCAGCATTCACCCTGGCCTGCCAGCAACCAGCCTCAACTCCGGACAATTCGCCTTGAGTTCCTAACCCTGCCGTCTGCTCGCCTCCAGTCTGCTTCCCAGTTTGCTAATCAACATGTCATATCCTCACCCTGAGGACTGGCCTGGCTATCCCCCAAAGGTATTTCCTGTACCGCAGGAGTCACCAATTCCTGTACCACAGTAATCACCTGTTCCCGAACTTTGGTAACCACTGTCTCCTGAGCTGCAGCAGTCCTCTGTGGCTGTACTGCAGCAGTCTCCTGACCTCAAGTCCCCAGGTCATCCTCAAGAGGGGTTCGGTCTCCATGGCTGTATTCCAGAGGATTCCTGTCTCTTTGGCCGTTTTTCAGAGAGGTCCTGTCTCTGTGGCCGTGTTCCAGAGGTGTCCAGTCTCTGTCGGCAAACTCCGGTTCGTCCTCGAGAGCGGTCCTGCCTACGTTGCTGACCTCCAGAATGGTTCTGCCTATGTCGCCGCCCCCCACAGCGAACTACTTATGTCGCAGACCTCCTGCAGAGGTTTTCCAACACCCTGGTCACCCCGCAGATCTGCAGGGGTCTTACTTTGGCCCTGTCCAGCACAAAGGCCTTCCACCTGAGGTTTCTTGCTCTGTTCTCTGGCCACTTGTCTCCTCTTGTTTCAGATCACTTCACACCTCATTAGCTTCACCTGTCATTAGCCAGCCTGCTTGTATATAGTATATACCCCTGTCTGCTAGCTTTCAGCCTGCTATACACCAGCCTTTAACCTGGCCAGCCAGCAACCAGTCTCAACTCCGGACAATTCGCCTTGGGTTCCTGAGCCTGTTGCCTGTTAGCCTCCAGTCGGCTTGCCTTTTGGCAGATCCTGACCCTGAGGACTTTGAGCTGTCCCCTTTCCTGGGGACTCGCCTGGCAGTCTCCCAGAGGTATCACCTGTACTGCAGCAGTCACCAATTCCTGTGCCGCAGCCATTGGTTCCTGAACTGCAGCAGTCCTCTGTGGCTGTGCTGCAGCAATATCCGGTGTTCCTGGTTCCACTGGCTCACCTGCCTGTCTCCCAGCCGCCAGACTCCAGTTCTGCAAGCAAGCCGTAAGCCTTCTGCTCTGCTGACATGTCAACGGCCTCCTGGTTGGCTATTCACAAGTCAAATCTACAGTCAGGTCTTCAGTTACCAGCTACCGTTCCTGACCTGAAGTCCCCGGGTCGTCCTCGGGATTGGTCCTGTCGTCCTACTGAGAAGTTATGTCTATCTGCCCTGTCCCAGGCCTTCCGCCTGAGGTACCCTGCTCAACTCTTCAGTTCCCTAGTCACTTGCCTCCTCTTGCTTCAGATCAATTCTACTCCTGACTTTGTGTGTTTTCCCTCCAGTTTTGATTGTCTGCCCTGCCCTGTTTCGCTTCACCTGTCCACCATTAGCCCTGCAGTCACATGACCTCCTGCTGAACTGTTCTAACTCCCCAATTAGCAATTCTCTACAAATATCAGCCTAGTTCTTGTGTTGTTTGTCGGTTCGTCTTCATCTTTTGTTTGGACTTGCTGTCTGTTTCCCTGTTTCAAGCTATGGTCTGCTTGCCTTTGGGACTCTAAGCCTGTAAGCTTTTTGAAACAAATCATTGAGTTCATCTTGCTGCTTCCTCATCTGTTATCTGTAATTGGGTCCAATCTTTCTACCTGCTCTCAAAATCCTGACATATACTCATAATTGAGTATATTATAAGTAGTAAATGTGTTACTATGTGTGAGCCAACTTTTCATTGTAAGGCATACCTGTGTGTTCATATTTGTGCCTGAGCAGGGAGCTGCCCTTCTGGAAGACTTTGGAGCAAAGGTCACACGGGTAGACACCATTTTCCAGCCGTCGCTTCTTTATCAGTGCGGCCGAATCGGAGTCATTCTGCTCATCCACTGTGGAGACGCCGTCAGAGCTGCTGTCCAGCCTCTTCTCCTGCTGTAAATAGAAGAAAATTACATTTATCAGTGTGGTCAAATTATTTAATGCCATGTGTCATGTGACAGCAATAACCCAAAAGTGAGGAACATGTGCTCAGTGCTCCCTGTTTGAATTTAAATGGACTGTGAATATCAAGGTCTTTCTGGATTGAGTTGTCCTTAAAAATCATACTTCAGGTGCTGCAGTGGAGCAGATCTGTGGTCAAAGTATTATTATTAGTAGTAGTAGTAATAGTAGAACAGATATAACAGCTTTAAATCAAGATAGATTCCTCAAAGAGGAAATACTGTTTGGTAAACATAATGTTTAACATTACCAACCTTATGGCCGTTCAGTACAACAGTCTTTGCTCCAGTGGCGTTGCCGGCCGTAGTGGCGTAGGTGTAGGTGAGTTGCGGGATGAGGATGGTGCGTTTTGTTGTGGTGTTAATGGCGCTGAGACAGCGCACGGTGCCCTGACCGGCAATGGCCACTAATGTGGGCAGCTGTGCAGCAGTGACAATGTTGACAGGTGTTCCGGTCTGAGGCGTGGTGACGTAAATGGTTCGACCCTCCAGCTGCTCCTTCCTTAAGCAGGTCAGGTTTAAGGGCTGTTCCTGCTGCTTGGTGGGAGGCGTGGTTGTTTCCAATGATGCTGCGATATGTTTAGGAAGGGAAAGGTCAAGCGGCTCGGCCTGGGAGTCCAGAGCGTCTGGGTCTTCTGGCTCGCTCTTAACAATGACGAGGTCCCCGGTGCTGAGGCTTAGTGGTGAAAAGTCTGACGGAGAAGCGCTGCCAGATTGTGATGAGGCTTTGTTGGATGTTTGTTGGGAGCTGTCTTCCTCTGCCTCTCCGTTCCGATTCGAGGCGTCCTCTGAGCTGGAATTTGTGTTTTCAGTCTTTGTGGAAACCGCTGTGGCTTTATTGTGGTATTTACCCACATCTTTCCCAGAGTTCATCTTTGCAAACCACTTTCTGACCACATCCACAGGAATACTGACAGACTCTGAAATCTTTGTCAGCTCCTTCTCGCTTGGGTTGGCATTGGAGGCAAAGTAGGTCTTGAGGAGTGAGAGGAGATCGTCCACAGGTGGCTCCTCCAGCGTCACACCAGCCTCGCTTAGCAGAGCAGCAAACGAGGGGTCCAAAGCTGCGGAGTCAACAGCCTCCCCATTGGCTGCTTTACGGTGCTGAAGGAGGTGTAACGCCTCCAGGTTGTCGGGACAGTCATCACATAGTAA
>CALSBV010010949.1:10625-21085 GCA_943590825.1 Bovichtus diacanthus
GTCTGCTATGATGAAGCAGGAAGCACTCAAATTTGACTTCACAACTCAAATTCTGATATGTGTATAATTAAATTATCAACAGAAAATGTATCAACATTGTTTTATTTATTTATTGTTTGAGTCGAGCAAAAATGCCAATTATTCACTAATTATAGCTTCTCCAATGTAAGGACTTTCAGACAGTATATTTCATTTTAAATTACAACTATTACTTGGGTTTTGCACACGATTTGCCTTTTGGGAGTTTGAAGATGTACCGGCCATTTTTCAAACCTTAACCTTGTTACCTTGGTGAAATAATGACTAATATTTATACCTGTATAGAGAGTAAGTATATTGTAAATGTGTAAGCGTATACTGGATATGGTCATTTGCAGTGAAAATAAATAATAGGATATATCTAAATATGTGATTGATTAGACTGATTTTGATGTAGAGCCAGCATATGATTTTGTTTTGTCTATGGCAACTCCTCACTATGTTTAACAAAGACAAAACGAAAGGTTGTAAGGCAGGGGTGTCAAACTCTGGCCCGCGGGCCAAATTTGGCCCGCAGTGTAATTATATTTGGCCCGCGAGGCAATATAAAATTAATATTAGACCTGGCCCGCCGGTACAGAACAGCGCATTCACCGCTAATACTACAAATCCCATAATGCTCTTCTAATGTTTTGGCGCGTCAATCATGACAGGACCCAGACATTTCCTTTACTCTGTGTCAGTAGCGATCTGTGCTTCGGCAGGAAAGCCCCCGCTCACCAAGCCTCCCCGTGCTTCTCTTTCAGCTCACGTCGTGACCTCATACTACAATTGTCACCGTGTTACGCCTTCCCAAAAATGGCGAAAAGAAAGGCAGAAAACAGAACTTTTTTGGACAGGTGGGAGGCAGAATATCTGTTTACATATGTAAAAGACAGACCCGTTTGTCTTATTTGTGGTGCCAACGTGTCTGTAACAAAGGAGTACAACATTAGACGACACTATGAAAAAGTTTATTTTGATATTTACCTCAGAAGGCTGCAAATAGAGAAAAAACATTATTTAATATGCCATTGATATGGTTTTTTATTTGAAATTCGATTTTGCATGTCTTCACTATTAAGTTACATAAGCGTTGCTTGTTTCATATTCAATGTCAAGCAAAACTTGTTTGGGTCCATATTAAAGGTTCATTTTTTCAACGTTGGCCCGTGACTTTGTTTAATTTTAAATTTTGGCCCACTGTGTATTTGAGTTTGACACCCCTGTTGTAAGGGATACGGCTGGTCTTAGTGCCCTCCAGACGTGGAAGAAAAGTGTTTCATCGTGATCTTGATGCTCTGACCTCTCTGTTGTACATTGTGTGTAAATGAACCAGAAATTAATAAATGCTGTAAATATTCTTTTTTATTATGTGAAATCATTTGAATTTGATATTCAGACTGTCTAATATATGTTTTTATTTTTTTAACTGTTTACTTCTTCATTATACTTTTGTACTTTCTCTTATTGTTGCACATTACTCAAGTATTATCTTATCTTATATGGCTCTGTTCACTTTACAGCTGAGTCACTGTGCTGCCATAAGTGTACCAACCAAATATGTTCCAACTCAACCTCAGTCGAGTGTCCTGCCACAAGCACAGTGTGCAAAACTGTCACTTCAGGTGGGTGCAGTGACTTATAGTACTGTCAATCCAATGCTTTTTCATCATCCACCATATCAATGAAATATCAGGCGAACAAAACAAAAAAGTCGAATCCTGTTGATGAGATACAGTGGACTTTGTTACACGATAACAACAGTGAGTGAATCATTTAACAATCTTTACTATTTTTTCATCCCCTTCTGCCAGTGACGGTGACAGGCTCATCCTCTAGTGTGACGGTGAATAAATCCTGTTCATCGCTGCTGTCCTGTGTCACTCCTGCCAACATTGAGACTGAATGGTCTGTGAACAAGGGTTTTACACGGGAAGCCCACACTCAGATTTGCTGCTTTACTGACAACTGCAACATGCAGATACTAGCCAGTAAGATTTACTCCTTTTATTAAGGGTTATAAGTCTTTGAGGCTTTTGCTCCTGCAGTTCAGGACTATCTTAAACGGTGTGTAGCCTGCCTCCAGTTTCCAGAAAGCACCTCTGATTCATACTGTATCAGAGGTGCTGAGTTGTTTAACTCAAAGATGTCGATTCTAAAATTCATACTCACTCGGTTTGTTCCTTTTTGTCTAAGCTAGGGTTAGGGTTAGGGTTAGTGTTAGCTAAGCGACCGTTCATAATGCTGTGACGTCACCGTGCAGCTTCTGACTGTTAACTCAGTTCAGTCTGATGCTGCTTTGGTTTAGTTTAGTACAAAACAACTACAGACACTGTGCAGGATTGTATGGTTAATAGTTATGCAGCCACCCATCTGCGACAGTTATTACATCATAATAGAAACAATAGTTCAACATTTACGCGTGAGCGTTTTCTCGATAATGGTTGGATGTGACAATTGTCATGTCTGTACAGTAAATATGAAGCTACCCTCAGCAGCCAGTTAGCTTAGCATAATAAATTAAAACAATGTAACAGCTAGCCCGATTTGTGCAAAGGTAACAAAACCTGCCGACCAGCACCTCTAAATCTCACAAATTGAGTTTCTTGGCCAGGACCAGGAGTGTCTTTGGGTATCTGCTGCTTCTTCTCATGTTTCTTATTAGTAAAGACTCCAGGAAGTTACTGAATGTGAACTTTAGAGGTGCTGGTAGATGGACTTTAATGTTTCCTTGCTCCTGTCTTAATGCCAGTCCATGAAGATGTGAGAGCAGTATCCATCTTCTCATTTAACTCTTTGAGAGAAAACAATCATATTTCCCAAAAGTTTAACTATTATTTTGAGCAGGCAGTAAAAGACGGTATTTCAGACAACTGAGATGACAATGGGGGTTCCAGTCACCAGTGAGGGGAGCCCCATTCCAACATGTACTGTATCCGTTAATGTCGGTAAAGTCACTTCGGCTTGAGGATTTCTTTAATGTTAAAGGTTCATTATTAAAGTCCTCTTGTTCAAGCTAGCCCGTCGCTGTCTCTGATTCCTTCTCTCACATGTCTCCAGCTCCTAGCACTCTAATCAATGGGAAGCAGTGTCCGGGGTGTGCGAGCTCAGCTGACAGTCTAGCGGGGACCTGCAACGTCACTTTGTCCTGTGTGGGAGCCGAGGACAGCTGCTTCAACGCCAGTGAGTTCCTGCAGTGAAGTGGCTGTTGATGTTCATGCTAGCGCCGCAAACTTCATTAATAAAACTTTTTTTTACCACAAACGACTCAATAAGTGTTACCTGTGAAATGCCCGGTAACAATACTGGGCCAATACCGGGATAACTATTCTCCTCATGTTTCTCATACATTTCGGTGAAAATTAAATGCCGTTCAAATTTGCAATCTGTTGTTCACAAATGACCAATGGCCTCTTACCCATATTCTACCCCCCTACTTCCAGTGACACACTGGAACAGAACGGACAACCGCAACGGACTCCAGTCCGGAACTTTTGTTGTGTCATACCTCTCTCTCTCTGCCCGCGTGTTTCCTGTCTCTCTCTCTATACTGTCCGCTTCAAATTACGACAAGAAATGCTGATAAAATCATAATCTTAAAAAAAAAAAAAAGATTTAAATTATTATGGCTACAACAATATTTGCTTCGGTATCGTTCCAGCAACTATTGTAATGACTGCGGCAATTAATAATGTTATGAGTCAAAGTGTCTGATAGGTCTAAATGCCTCCTACGCTGGAGATAAGTTAACATGCTAGTTATCATCACATACATTAACATATACTACTACTAATACTAATATAGTATGTTTTACCAAATGGTCATTCTATTTCTTGTATGTGTTATAGACCTTTCTTCTGTCCTTCCTCTGTAGCTACATCCAACTCCACAGATGTGTTGCTGCTGGGCTGTATTTCCAGAAACCTCTGCAGCCATGCTGTGCTGACAGCTTTTTTTGGTCCAAACTCTAAGACCACCTGTGGCGTGCCATGGAGCATCAGGATCAGCCCCGTGCTGCTGACCTTTACTCTCACCGCATACAAAGTCTTTGTTTAGATAATACATATGCTCACACACACACTTATCACCCATTTATTTCTTCAGAAGGTTTTTTCAGTGTCTGTTATGTTACATAGACTCAGTGGAGTTATACATTCCACAGCAGTTTAACAATAATATATGTGAACAGATCATCTACAAGTAACGCCCACATACACCCATAAAATCATTCACACCCATATACAAATACAGATGTAACCATAAAGTACAGCGAATAAAGTCACACACACACACAAAGATAAAGGTACATCAATGGAGGAATATTTGTCTGTCAAATCTTCATATGAGGGAGAAATAGAGAGAACACACCCACATCCCTGCTGAGTGCAGTATTGATGAGTGCTTCTGTATGCTTGATGATCACAACTTTTTTGGAGTTCAAACCACTGACCTATGATATCTGAGGGACAATAAGAGCTACACAGTTCATTTGTATTTTTGCTATGATAAAATGGCCTCCTGTTATGTTTCTAAGCTTTGTCCTCGTGTTATCCACTTCTTTGCGGCAGATGCATTTCAGCAGCAAAGTGCTTTAACTTTGTGCATACACAGGAAGTGGAGAGGTGTTGTGTTGAAAACTGCTACTTGTGATCATCTTTACCTCTATTTAAATTTAAGTTTTACAATATAAAGTACAGTGTGAAGGACTGACTGGAAAAAATAGATTTTCTTCTACAGCCGTCTGACAAACAACCAGAGGGTGTGTGTCTGTTGTTGGTCCATTGGTAGTGAAGATGTCAGGTTTTGCTCTGTGTTTTGATGTTTCCCCTTACCGGCTTTTTTTTTTTTAGATTACGGTAATGTATTTTTGCACACGGCCCCTGATATTAATACATTTAATAAACTAAATTGACCAACAGACAATTTTTTTATATCTATTTTATTACTTTCATTTTTATTTCATTGTGTTCCCACAAAATGTGAATTTTGCATTAAAGCCTTGAGTTAGAAGCTTCTTTTTATCTGATAAAATGAAGTGACACCATAGGGATGTCGCCTGGCTTCTTGGTCCCCAAAAGTGACACAAAAAGGTACATAGATACACACAGAAAAAACATTAAGCAAAAAAAACGACAACAAAAAAGAACAAGCAAACAAAAACACTATGCATATAGTTTCATTATCATTCTGTCTTGCATAAGCTACATTACATTTATTATGTCTTTTTTTTTTAGTAGTATATGCCAGTTTTTTCTTGGCCAGGCTATACAGTCACTTTTTAACAGTTGGTGCTTCATAGTTGTTCCATTGAAGAGCAATACAATATTTTGCCTGTAGGATAAAAAGACAAAACCAGTTTCACCTCAGATTTGGTTAATTTCATATTATCAGGATAGAGATGCAAAGACGTGGATGTTAAAGAAACAATTTCTGTATTAAGGGGCAGAGGGATAGCCTGGAAGATCAAGACATGTAGGCAACATATTCATCTTCATAATATTAGAGGTTAGACCATCACTTATTAGATTCTTGACTGAATGTCAAATCTCGGTTGTCATGCGCTGCACTTAGTTCATTCATATATGAAATAATTTCAATTCACAAATGACTAAAGCCATGGGGTGAACTGTGGAAGTTTATACTTTGGGTGGGTGGTCACGGTCAGACTGGCTAAGATAAAGAACAGAAAGGGATCCATAGATCTGTTCATTACGTTAGTGCAGGAAAGGCACTATTGTGATGATAACTAAGGCACTCAGCCTCCGACCAGAGGAAATACAGATGATCTGTGTCTATGATCTCTATGGATACATTATTCTTCTTTGGAATGTATAGGCTACTGCAGGCTATATCCTGAAAAAAAACAAAAACAACGTAGGCCTACAGATACAATGCCGACTATAATTTGAAAAATCTGTTTATCATTCCCCTATGAATATATCTTTTCCGTAAATAGAAAATAAAGGTAATGTGAGATGCTTTTGAGAAGAAGTCTTCATCTCTCCTCTCACCCTCCCCTTCTCGTTGTACGGTCAAAAGGGGGGAGGGGACACACACACACATACACATACACACATACATACACACACACACTGCTGATGTCAGACTCCAGTCATGTCGACCCTCCTCAGCACCATCAGCAGCATCAGCACCATTCTCTTCGTGGCTTCTGTACAGAGACGTAAGTAAACCGGCTCCACCGCCGTGTGTATCCTACCCCCGGCTTCGCATTGTGCGCGTGCCGCTGATATCTGCATGTCTCTACGATTGTCTGAGCTCAAAGCCTCGTTCACCGGTGGAAAGGTTTCCGTGTTTCCGAGCGGGTCAGGCTGGATATGTCGGTTGCGCCGCAGTGAGAAAAGGCTGGGCAGTGACGCTGTGGTGAATATTAGAAGGATAACAGACATATATCACATGGACATTAGAGGGACTGTGCCAGAGGAAACATTTCACCAAGCTCGAAGAGGCTGATGGGAACTCCGTTCAGTCCCGCAGATGCACCGGGGCAATGTTCCATGGAGATTAGAAGGGCCAGTGTGTGCCGCGCTTCTGGGTCTTTTTCTAAATATTAAAACATAGACAACACACATTTTGATTCAGTGGCGAGGCTTTAACAAGGCTAACATAGAGTATGATGCGCGTGCTGCGTTCACGCCTCGTCGGGATTTCTGGGACACATCTAGGCTACGCAATGTGGAAAAAATGGCATTTTTACGTCATGGAAATGGAATTGGAATGAGAGGAAAAACAGCTCAAACGTTCTCCCGTTCATACACGAGCGTGTTGCAGGATTAGAGATAGCATGCAATTCAGTAGCCTCTCATGTAACCTATTAGCATATATATAGCACAGAGGTGACAAGAGGTTTCTGTAAAAGATCATTAACCTGCGATGTTTAAACATTTTTTTAAAAAACATTACCATTTTTCTGACATCCAGAATCCCCAATTTGTCTTTTAATCATCTGGATGGAAAAATATTCAGTCAGAAAAATTATAAAAAAAGTTTCCCACATTGAGACTGTTTCCTGGATGTATGACTATAAAGAGAACTGGATACAGGAGGAATATATTGGATTTCATTCCTATAAAAGTTTCTCAGTGGCGCACAAATACAAAAAAGTTTGCTGCCGGGTATAAAATGACTCCAATCCTCTGCATCCATGAAAGCGCACTTGCTTTTTTTTTTATCAATATTTTATAATTTGATACAAAACAGTGTGTTAATATTTTGTTTGTGTTTTATACAAACAAGAAAGGACATGTCATTACTGCCTGGATAGCACATAAAGAGTCACGACTTGTAAAATGAATTTAAAGGTACCATTTGTAAAATATGCCAGAATATAAATTTAAAACATTAAAACAATAAACTAACATTATGAACAGAGTGTGAAGAGGTAACAGTGGTGACGTTAAAGACGTCTGTGTCTTGTGTTGCAGAGATATCTACTGAAGTTAGCATGCTAACAGCTAGCTGCTCCATCCAGTGTGTAATACCACTTGTTCCTCTAGAGGTGATAGTGAGTCAGGGTAGCTGCAGTCTGCCTCAGTACAGAGGGAGAAGAAGTGCAGCTGCCTGACTCTTGTAAATATTACATTAGAATGCTCTAAAACTTAGAATTCAATAAATATGCCAAACTACTACGATTAAAATTGAAACATAATATACCATACTATCATTTAGATTGTATGACATACTGCCCACTATTTCTTTGGAGCCGGCTCCTCGGAACTACACATTGCTCTTGCACAACTGGTCTTTACCTATGTTGATATTGGGCTATATACATGCTATTTGATTGATTGATTGATTGATATAATCACGCAGGCTGAGAGTAACATTTCTTACCTCACTTCCCACAAAACAGTTACATTTGTTTTTGCAATTTTGACTAGTGTTTAATGCAATGGCAAAGGGACATAAGAAGGATATTACATAAAGTGAGATTACTAGTTAAACTGACACATACTTCAATAACTCTGATATCTTCAAAAATGTACTGTATATGTCCCCCTAACTCAATTTTATTGTTGAGGTGGATTTTCTTACTGAAATATCTCTGATTCTCACTGCACATTCTTCTTTTACTGTTCGACCAGAATATTCCAGGAAATAGGAGAGGAGTGTATAACAATGTTGCTAAACACAGCACAGTAGCTGGTTTTATCATAAATTATTATTTCCTAGATTTATAACGTACAATTGATTTTAATGCTAAACAAATTTTTGTATTTTAGTTGCATTTGCATAGTTGGTTTTAAACTTGTAAATAATCCCTATTGCTAATAATTATATGTGTCTTAGTATGGAACACCTCTTAAACACAAGGACAAGTTATATTACACTCAATAGGAAATGACATAGACCAGTGTAGTTTTTACAAACTAAATATGCAATGAAACAACCTGCACAGCAACAGAAAGAATCAGGTATGATTTTAATTAAACAGAGCATTAGCTTGGACACATTGGACATCAAACCCCATAATACGCTTTTCTTTTCCGCTTTTGCTTTGTGCCTCCTGTCGCTCCATCAGTGACCTGCTTTGCCTCCTCTCTGTCCACATCAGCGTTTACTGTTATTAGTTGGGGGCAGATAGATACATTTGTGCAGTGACCTTCTAACCATACTGCTCATATGCATTATCACACACACGCACACACACACACACGCGTCAGACATTCTCGGACAGCTGCGAAAGATGCGATTGGTTCAGCTGACCAAGCCATTTCTTTTAGAGTGTGTCTGTGTGTACGCTGTGTGTGTGGTGGATGAGGTAAACTGTTTTTTATTTTGTCTCAATTTGAATTCTTCCGTTAGTATGCTGCAATGTTGTACACTGCAAACACTTTGTACTTACTTGTTTAGTACGTGAATTTCGACAGGTTAGTGTTGTCTCAAATGGCTCACGGCTGCTGTGCACGCACTTGAAATGTTAGCAAGCTAGCTAGCTAACAGCGGCCAACAACATTATTGTTCACGGTACCAAATCATTGCAGACTGCTCAATTAACCCAATAAAAATAATGGCTTCTATCCGACAACAGTATAGTAGTACTTATATTAAATAGTGAGAAAAAAAACACATGTATAACCTATATTTACATAGTGTGTTGTCCAGCGGAGCAACCACGTTGGTTACGTAGCCAAATGGTGATCAGTGTTCAGCGTTCCACACTCAACTTTTTGACCGTCTGGGTACTCGTAGTGCACTGCATTTCTTCATACTTCTCAGTGTGAATGCAATCACAATAGGAAGTGTAAGAACAGAAGTCTGCAAATTGAGACAGCGCTGGTGTTACCTCCCCCATGTCCCCAATGGCAGCCATGTTGGATTTCCATTGCTCATTGAGCAGCTCTTTAGGTTCTTTTTTTTGGCAGAACTTAGAACTGTTTCTGACTAACATCTGACCATCTCATCCATGATCTATCCCGCTGTTGACTGGCTTTGTCTTTCACAATGTTATCTAGCCAACTGGAGCTTTTGTTAATGGAAAAACCTATTGTCTCATAAATTTTTTTCCCCATTAGTTTTATGTTAAAAAAATGGTCATATTCTATACGGTTAAGAAAACATTGTAACCACCAATAAGCTATAAGTAAAACTACAGTGACCTGGCAACCATACTATGAGGGTGGTGTCGTGTTCAAAATCTTCGAGAAAAGTAGTAAGGACTTCTGGTCGAATGAGGTTATAGTAAAGTTGTTTTATTTAGTATAAAGTTGTGATGAGAGTATATCTCGGCCGAGGTTTCTGAAAGTCGCGGTCCACAGTCCACAAAGCAGAGCAATGTAGTTAGCTGTCTCTCGCTTGTTTCAGAACCCCCAATTCAAGTTTTGTGCACAGTGATATACATTCTTTGTTAGAGGCGCTGCCTCTCACTCATTGGTTAGTTAATGTAAACTATGTAACATGATCTTCTTTGTTGGTTTCTGGTTGGTGCACAGGCGTGTCCACGCCTCTTGGCAACACGAGTCCCTCCTTTGGCAGTAGGCGTATCATGCTGTTGTAACCCTGAGTTGTAGCTTTGTCTTGTAACCTCCCTATTTACACAAGACTATGCGTACCTTTTTATACAACAGTTTCCACTAGTACTTTTCTTATCATTTGGTTACATGAGTTCACACATAAAAGATATATATAAAAAGAATATAAAATATAAAAGATGTATGAGACTAAAAACATTTCCTTCAGTGTATTAACTTATAATGCGCATTTCTGTAAACCTTTCAATGTCTGCATATTTCAGACCTTTTTAGTAACAGCAGCATTTCATTCACAGTTTTAGGACTGAGCAAACTTATTAATAATGGTTCTTCAGTGAGCATATGTAAAACTAGCTAGATGTAATAATCACACTTCTACAGTGGGACTGCAGAGTGCGTGTTAGTCAGCTTCTAAAACCACACAGTCTTGCCTTTTCTTTTTTTTTTTTT
>CALSBV010010949.1:41085-61293 GCA_943590825.1 Bovichtus diacanthus
AGGCTTTTAAGTGCGCCTTATAGTCCGGAAAATACGGTATATATATATATAAAATGAATGTAATTTAACGGTGGTGGTTACAACAGTGCTGCCATTGATACCCATAGCCTTGGTATGTTTTGATATATAGTTCAACATGAGGTGTCACAAGCCTGATTCCAAACATCTGAATCGCTGCCATCTCTGATTTGTTTGACTCTCAAGAAGGTCTGGTTTTATGCTCATTGGCAACGGTTTCCTTTGGTTTGATACAATCGACCAATCAGAGTCTGGCTGGCAGGATTCAGGATGGAGATATCCTGCTCTTATGTAGCTAACTGATGAAACCGATGGCTACTGATTGGTTAAGGCAAAACAATATAACCAAAAAAACTGACCCTGAAGAGGAGTCAGATCAATGAGCATTTCTCAAACTTGCTTCATGTTGCCTTCACTATCAATTCATTAATTCCATGTACAGTGTGCAAAGTAGTGGAAGGCACTCTGTCCAACTTCGGTAATTAACCCAGACAGACCTGAGATGATGAGGTGAGCAGTGGTTTTACATTTGAGAAGAGTAGGAGACCTTTATATATAAAAATGATGTAATGTAGTTCCTGTCCTCAAGACATAAACATCCTCTATTCTATAAGAAACACATTTTTTTCTGCTTAAAAAAAGATCATGTCTTAGCAACTTTGAACAAATTGACATCCTCCAATAGATTACACAGCTTCTGTGTAAGTTAAGGCGAAAGTTAAAGTTTGATTTTCTGTGATTTTTGCCATCATTTGAGGGTCAGACGTTTGACACCTGTGTCCTCTGTCGAATAGCTATGGATGGAGTCAGAAGAAAGTGCTGTTCGAAGCTGTCCTCTGTGTCAGCTGACCTTCCCAACTGGTTACCCTGATGACGCCCTCATCAAACATATCGACTCCCACCTGGAGAACAGCAAGATCTGACTTTAATATCAAACATTTTACAGCCACTGTCACCTGAGATGGACACCAGGCCCATCTTGACTGCTTTCTATTTAGTTTTTTTTTTTATCCAGGAATGGTTTGATGAGCCTGCATGCTTCTTTCTGTGGAACTTGGTCTTCTGGTACAGAGTTACATGCCTTGCTCAAGGGACACCTCCCTCTGCCCTTCCATACAGATTGTGGACTCTAATCAGGAACCTTCCAGTTACAAAACAAGTTTGATTTTCTACCCTCCAGACTCAAGGGTTCGTCCTTTAATTTCTAGGTTATAAATCTATTCATTTGTGTTCACCGAGCACATACGTACGTCACCTAACATCTTTCACAAGCCCCATGTCAACAGTTCTGTGTCAAATGGTGTTTACTTTTCTTTCACAACCAAACATAGACCTGGGTGTTAAAGAATTAGCAGATGACACTGACAGGCTGTCGAAGCTCTATTGAGAACGTCACGTGTGCAGACCTGGACGTCGGAAGACATGCTGGAAACATGTGACACATGCAATGTCTGAAGCACCTGTTGTTTTCATGGATGTGGGGGATCAAAATCATTTTTTTTTTCAAAAGATGTATGGACCTGCAATAAACTGTTGCGAGGTCAAGATGATTCAGAGGTTAAAAAGAGTCTGCAGAAGTAGTTTAGTTATTAACACTCTTGTTTGGATGTGACAACAGAATGAACACTATCGGACGATTCAAGGTTAAAGGATAGTTTAAAAGATACAGAATACAAGTCAGAACAATGACGACAGTGAAAGAGCCCGATCTCCATGCAGGTGGAGTTCCAAAACAAACTGTATGTAAACTCAAGAGTGTGAAATGCTCCGACAGTAGACACATGAACAAAGTAAGAACTACAGTAAAAAAGCACCTACTGCCATCTCCTGCTGTGGTAATACAAGTGCCTTGGTTAAACCACAAGCTTTATTTTGAAAAAAAGCAGAGATCTGTGGAAGCCCACTCCGCATCTTGAACATAACAATATACCACGTTTTTTAATTTTTATTATGAAATGAAGAACTTCATGATTATTGGAACATTTTGTATTATGAGATATCTTATAATTATTTATTATTTTCTAGGTTGTTGTCATTGTTGTTTGCCATTGTTTTCCCCGGTCATAACTATGAGAAATTATCTTATAATTGACATGACAATTATGATTACTAGTTTTGAGAAAGCAAAACAACTGGTTAATAATTATGTGATACTAATTCTGAAAAACTGTCAGTTTTATGATTATGAGGTAGTAACTTTAATTATGTGAAAATATCTTATAATTATGGGAAAAAATTATGACCTACAAAGCAAAATTATGATATTTTATAAAATGATTAGAGAACTCTGATTTATAATTAAAGTATCTCATAATTCTTGCAAAATATCTCAAAATTATGATTTAATATTTCATGATTACGGGAACATTTGTCATAATTATGAGAGTCTCATTTTCAAATAATTATTTATGAGTTAGAAACTTTATAATTGAACTGTCTCGCATGCAGTATAGCAAACATGTATGTATGGCATATCTCATAATTAGGATTTAGCAATTTTATAATTATAAGCTACTAAGCTATGAGATACTAAGTTATAATTTTGACATGTTATCACATAATTAGAGGAAAGAAGTCATATTTATTAGTTTTTCAAAACTATGAGAAATTATTTATAACTAGGATCTATAAATAAATGTGCAAGCAATGACCACGTCAGGCATAACATGTTTATAATTCAGTTTTACATTACATTTTACAGCCGAAACCTTCCACACTCATGAGTTTATGCATTTTGTTTTTGGAGAAATGTGGCTCCACAAGTTTACCTTGACACTAAAAAGGAAGTAAAACCAAGAGAAATGTCACACTTATCATCACTTATCTCTTCCATGGCATCTGGGCTTTGGTGCTGAAGGGACGTGGACTCATCTTCAGAAACTACGAGCAGATATTTAACAACTGAAACTGTTTTTTTGACTCTTAGCTGTTATTGTTTCAAGGATGAAAGCCAAACTACTTAAGCAAAAAATGAGAGAATGTAATATTAATCGAGCAAAAATAATCTTCATTATAACTACACAGTGAGTCGTTCCTGGGACCTTTAACTCTTGTTCAGATGGATGCAGTATGATGAGCAGCAGGTCAAGGGTTCACTGCCCAAGGACACTTCAACAGAACACTTGGCTGTGGCCGGACACACACTGGCTGTTGAGAAATCAAGCCAGAGGCACTTCTTCCATGAAGCCAACAGAAGCTGTGGGAGAGCAGAGTTTACTCCAGAAAAAAAAAAGAAAAATCAAACTAAAGGTTTATTTTCTAGCTTTTTACCAGAGCTTTCAACCGTAGCACATGGCATTCAAGATCATGTGACAGATGGGTGGATTGTGCTAACTCAATCTTCTGGTGAAGACCATGTAATATGGATAATAGCTCCACAAAAAAGCTAGTAAGACTGGTTTAATTTGTCTTGAGATATTTGTCTCTGAGATTGTTGCTTCCACTTTGATGAAATGGAGATGAATTGGAATTTCATTCACGGCTCTCACAACATCCAATGGCCGCATTTAAACCCAACTCCAAGTCCACAGTCACAACTGTGAGTGGTACCTTGAGCTAACATGCTAACATCAGCAGGCTAACAAGCTCTGTATGAAAACGGTTGCCAGGTCTTCTGAGGATTCCACCTCCATTGTACTGTATATGGGTGGAAGCAGACATCTCTGACACAGCTATCAGAAAGCCATCCCAAAATATTTATTATTACCATTTATTACCACAGAAAAACAAACCCTTTTTCGATCAAATCTGATGCTGTGTGCTTGTTTGATGTCTGGTGATCTGTCTCCACCTGCTGAAGGGACAAGGGATTACATCTGTAAACAAACAGCTGTTCCCAAGGCCTGCATGAGAAGTCTGCCCTGGATTCACATCTCACATATGTGCTTCTTCTCAACACTGCATTCAGTATATTAATGTGAACGCATACTTGCATACTTTTCTGAAACAAAGTGGAACTACTCTACCGGTATACGTTGTCCCACACTGAAAATGAGGACTGAGTCCAGAAATGAAGTGCAGGTGCACTGGTGTACATAGTAACATGTATGTACAATATCTCACTAATTGAACTGCTATGTTGTACATACAGTACAAATACTAGGTTACAGCTACAACATGAAATCATTACAGGATACTCTTTTTGGATGTCTTTCTCCAAATGTTTGAATCTTTTCACTTTAACCTCTCTGTAAAACCTCTTGGAAAGTAAAGAATATTTTCCTTTTTTCTTCTTTTTTTCTGGTAATGTTAAAGAGTTAACAGTTGGCTCTGTTACTTTGGGTGCTATGTACAGTAGATGCCTCTCTCTTGAACAAAGGCTCCAATAATACTGCAGCTGAAACTGTCTAAGCTCCGTTCTTCTGTCTCTTGGAAACATAACTACGCTTCGTGTTTTATTTTTCATAGGTTTAGTCATTGGTTCTATTGGTTTTGAAAACATTGTACTCACTAAAATTATTTCTCTGCCGGACTTATTTTGCCATGTTCCCAGATCTCATCAAATACGTTTGGGGGCTACAATGTTATTATTATTGATAGGAATGATGGACAAAACTACAAAAGCAAGACCCAGGTAGTTTCCCTTTAGGAACCAAACCCTGCATGGAGGCCATGGGCGCTTCCAGGTCCACATCGGCACAATGTAGTTGGATAGTAGTTGTAATAGAATAGAACGGCCCTTTGCCTCCAGTAAAATGAAGTGCTGCCATGACACAATTAACTCTGTTGAAGCATATAAAAGCAGGAATTCCTGTTAAAGTGAACACAATGTGCTGGTGTTATTTTCTGTTTTCTTACTGCTGACAAATCCAAGAACTATTCAACTGTGTCCCTCTGTCTGACTTCCCCACTGTGTCTGTGGCTCTCAGGAGTCTGAATCCTTGGAACAAAGTGTCTAAAAGAAGCAGATATTTTTACATGGAATGAAATGTGGACATACACACACAGTTATTTTATTTTAATAAGCTGTTATGTTACGAAGACTATTGCACATTCACACTCACTCAAATTAAAACATTTTCACATAGACATACCTATAAAACTATATTCGGACCGGACATTTGGAGCTTCCCTGAGAAAATGACCAGGTGATGAATACTGGAATCATACTGGAACCAGTGTCTTTTTGTATTATTGCTTGGAAAGCTTGCAGTTAAAGGTTCGCTGTGGAGTTTTCGACCACTAGTAGTGCTATGGAGCAATGTTTTATAACCAGGTCTCTGTTTTGTTTGTATCTCAACACAGTCCTGCCCCCAGAATTCACACTACAGTGAGAAACAGAACATGATAAGTTTAAGTTATAATCCTTTCAGGTTCAATGTGTAAAATATACCAGAATGTAAACTTAAAACAATGAAGTAACATTATGAACAGAGTGTGAAGAGGTAACAGTGGTGACGTCAAACACGTCTGTGTGTTGTGTTGCAGAGATATCTACTGAAGTTAGCATGCTAACAGCTAGCTGCTCCGTCCAGTGTGTAATACCACTTGTTCCTCTAGAGGTGATAGTGAGTCAGTGTAGCTGCAGTCTGCCTCAGTACAGAGGGAGAAGAAGAACAGCTGCCTGACTCGAGCAGACTCAGGGTCGACATCACACCATGATCCCTGCACGTTCTGATACTTTGTTTTGATTCAATCCAAAGTGGCAGAAACGAGAAAAGGACTCGCAGCCTCGCCTCGTTCTCACCGCCGCAGGGAGGCCGTTTCTGCTGTTACACAGCTCCATCAGTACGCTGGAAGTCCTGGTGCTGAGCCGCCACTGCTGCTAACTGAAGCTGCTCCTCCACACAATCATACACAATACAAAGTAAACAATACACAGTAAATATATCAACACTAGAAGAGATATATATATAGTTGTATAACACAATACACAATATAAAGAATACATTAGAATACTCTCAAACAATCAATATTTCAAAATATTACACCTAAAATAGGAAATATACACATTTACCTTTAAAAGGCGCAATGTGGAAGATATGGCCAGAGTTTTAGTTTAAAACATTCAAAATGAGCTTACATTATTAACAGAATGTGAAGATAGAGAAAATGACCTTATGTTATAGATGTCTTGTGTTGCAGAGATATCTACCAGTGTGTAATACCACTTGTTCCTCTAGAGGCGATAGTGAGTCAGTGTAGCTACAGTCAGCTCAGTCCAACATGAGAGGACAAGAAGAGCTGCCTGAGGGCTGTTAATCTCAGCGGGTGTCAAACTTTTGGTATCTCACGATTCGATTTCATTTCGGGTCTGTGGGTCATGATTCGATTCAAAATCGATTCTCGGTTAAAAACAGAGGGGTGCTAATAAAGGCTGTGTGGCAAAGGATGGCATGAAAGCAGAGTAAAGTGTGTAGAGGATTATGAGTTTTTATATTTGAAAAAGTTATATCAACTGATTGCAATAATGTAAACACACAGAGGCAAAGTTAAGACACAAGGTTTCATGTATATCTTTGGAGCAGGGGTATTACATGTTGCACTTTTAAGATGCGCGTTTCCAGTGACCTGTGGTTACTGGTGGAAACAGGAAGTGTGGCTTATTACTAGAGCAAACAATCGTTGAGTTGGAACTTTGTCAGATAGTTGAGAAAGGCAACAGAAGAGCAGCTGGTGTATCGGTTTACAAACTAACGTAGTTTTAATAAAGACAGTCAATAATAATTTTAACTGCGATCTGATTTCACGCTACACCCAAGGAAAAGTAGTTTCTCAGCCCTGATAGGGCTGTAAAGAGTAAACGGTAACACTTGAGTTCATAACTGAAACACCTGGTTTGATTTTATGAAAATGTAAACTATTTTATTACATGGCAAAGCCCCAGAGGGGATGGTAGTGATTAAACAACATTGTATTTTTACAATATAAACTTTACGGACAAAGATTTACTCTGACAAACTGATTCTGCACTTTACTTCAGTTTTGTAAAATGAGGATTTGAAGGAAGCCAGCAGTGGGTCCGTTCCACCCACTGTCGTCATACCTCAGTTTGTACTTTAGCAAGAGAGCAGAATGAAAGATTTTCAAATCACAATGTAGAACTGTGGACAGGGTTTTGTGTGGCAAATGATCTGAAAGAAAGAATGAATAAATATTTGATCCAAACTAACTTGTGTCCTGCGTCAACAACTACTGTGGTCCAACAGTGTGTCACACACCCAGAGACACCGGGCTAGTTAGGGGCAGAGTTATTATTCAAGTGGAAATCATGCAGAGGATTTAAGATGTGTACTCCACTTTAAAGCTTAATGGAATAATAAGTTTCACATATCTACCAAATTACCCAATAGACGTGTAAAAATAACTAAATGATGCATCAGCTAAGGTAAAACAATGAGTTCAAATATGAGAAATGTTCTTTTTTTTGAGGAATCTTTCACTGTACAGTAATGTCATCATTTCAGTCAGGAACAGAAAGCAATTGTGCTTCTTAGCAAACCAATTATAGAAACAGATTAATCACATTAGGACTTCTTTGGTGACGTCACATATTCAACAAGACTTAAATGAAAAAGCTTGCGAGTGCACCTTGAGACAAGATCAAAGTCAAACTGAACAAAAAGTTGAAAAAGAAGAAGAGTGTTGATTATGGAACCTTTTATTTGAAAGAAAAGCATTAAGAAAACATTTCACTGGGTTTAACAGAAGTCTCTTTTCCTTATTAAAATCCATTGTTGAAACATCAATAAAAATACTTCACTATCAACAGAGCTTAACGCCCAAAAGGGGCATTTCTCGCCCATCAGCTCATTTTGGACATCAACAAATCATACAGGCGAGAGGGGAACAAGGCTAGGCTACCAGGACTGCTAGATTTCAATCAGCAAAAGGACACTTTAGAAAAACAATGCATCACCAATGTGTCGAGAGTAAACATGAGAAAATAAAACAAACACCAATTTTACAAATGGACAAAAGTTTATACAGTAAGACTCACTGAGAAAGAAAGCAGGACAGCACCAGTTCACCTGTAACACACCCCACGAGGACCAGATGAGGCCCGTGTCCTGGGTCCCTCCGCAGGAAGCAAGCTTTTCCAAATATTTATTTCTGAACTCATAACTTATCAAAATATGCCTTACTAAAATTATTAATATTGACATTTTTAAACTAACAAAAAAAAAAGAAGGTACAACTATCTGATATTTGTCCCAACGATATGATACAAAACACTTCAATCCTGACACCGTTTCAAGAGCTGCGATAAAAAGTTTAAAAAACTGATTTCAAGTTAAGATTTGTTTTTGAATGAATGATTATATATAAAAAAGGTCTCTATCATGGGAAGAGGAAGGGCAACCGGCCATGGCACAAAAAAAAAACAAGAAGTTCATTTGTGCCTTCAAACGGCCTTCTCTACATCCTTAGTAATGGTAGCAGCCGGCCTCTGGATCTTTGTTGACGTGTCAATATATAATATTCATGCATACTAACATGGGTACAATTCATAATTTTTATTAATTGAGAGGCGTATTTTTCCTCATTATATTACAATGCGTTTAGCACCTGGCTAGCATTAAGCTAGGTGCCGTGTTCTACCACAGGTCCAGGTTTTCAGTCTGGGTGAAGCCTGGGTCTTTGCGGAGCTTCCAGTAGGTATCATTGCATCGCCACACCTCTCTGCCTGCCTCATCCAGAGATTTCCTGAAATAATGAGCAAGAGAAAACGGTTACTGTTGAGCAAGCATCTATGAAATCTTTGTTTCTGGCAACAATATTGATAATAAGCTTGATATCACTCCTATGTCTGTATGCTAAATATGAGGGTACCCTCACCAGTAGCTGGTTAGCTTAGCATAAAGGACTGGAAACAGGGGGAAACAGATAGCCTGGCTCTAGCCAATAGTAATAAAATCCACCTAGCAGCACCTCTAAAAGTTTACAATGAACACATTCATTCTCATTTCTTTAATCTACACAAACTAAAAGAGAGTAAATAACAAGTGGTATTATGGCGAGGTCATGTGCTGGACTATTTTTTGGACAGGTGCAGTAACTTCCTAAAATCTTGTCACCATCGTGAGGTGCCAGGCAGCCAGCGGAGACTCCAGGAAGTTACTGCGCCCGGCCATGAAATACACCGTGTCCCCTTTTGATAATGCATACCAATTCCCTTTCATTTAGAGTCAGTCTCCTGCGAGTCCTCCATCACTCGAGTAACCCTGTCAAGTATTCTTAATTTAAGGGCTGAGGCAACATTTGGTTGTGATTAGAAAGTAGAGCTCCTCACCGAAAGAACCTGGAAATGTGCTCCTCCCCTCTCTTGGCCATCTCCTTCCTCCTCTCCCTCTGCTTCTCCTCCACCTCATCCTTCTTTTTATCTGCTTCCGCTACCTTCCCCTCCTCCAGGAGCCTGATGGACAGAGTAAACAACTGCTCAACATGGAAGGTGGTGCAACAACTGGGCTGAAAAAAGTATGACCACAAATGTTTCAGTTTAAAATCAAGTGTGTACCTCTGGTCTGGTCTGAAGCGTGTGTCTGTAGGTGGGAGGACTGCCTTCAGCTCAGGCGTCAGTTCGTTTAGTTCTCTGGCGTAATGCGAGAAACCGAAGAACTGGGCGTGGTCATCAGGCTGCACATCTAAGCAGGAAATGACATCATGCATATAAAGACTGGGGACATTAGACAATGTGGAAAAATGTAAAGTTTGATTTGTGTCAGAGTTGTGTTTCTTCGTTGGAGTGTAACTGTCAGCCGTTGGTCATCATCAAACAACGCAGAGACTGTTCTGCTCACCACCATCAGTTAAGAGTTTTATCACGACACGCACGCACGCACTTGAGGACTTTTCTAGTGCTCAGACGGGAAGGAATGCTACTTACTGGGCTTCCAGATGCACTTTGGTGTAGACAGGGTATCGCAGAAAATGCCCTCATGCCATAGGCCTCCGAAACGATGTACCACCTCTCCAGCCTGGTCCAGAACCACACCCTGCACCTCATTCTTACTGTTGTCTGAGCTCCAGTAGCGGGACTGGAATACAGAGATGAAAGGGTCACGGTGGTTTAACAGGAGAAGAGTACAAGAAAAGTACAAGTACATTATTCTCACTTGTAACGGACTAGAAGTAACTGGTGCACACATTAGGAGAGGCTGGTTAAACAGGGATGTGTGTGTCCTGACCTTGACAAAGGTGATTTTGCAGGTGCAGGAGTCGCTCTCTGTATTTTTGATGACCACCTCCCCATAGTGCTCCAACCAGCGCTCCTGACTCAGCACGTTGTGGATACACGTCACTACCTTGTTCCATTCGTAATGATCACCGTACCTAGAGACAGACACACTTTGTTGATAAACACAGTACTGAGCATCTCCAGCAGATGGCTAGAGTGACTTATAAAACATGTCCAAAACAAGCAAACTGTCTCTTAAAGCTCTCTAAACATTACCATAGCACTGAATAGTTTATCATGTACATATTAATATCTTATTCTTAAAAAAAGGGCCCGTGTGTAGGATTCAGAGGGGTTTATTGGCAGAAATGGAATATTCATAACCGTTTCCATTAGTATATAATCACCTGAAACTAAGAACCGTTGCGTTTTCGTTAGCTTAGAATAAGCCCTTCACATCTACAGAGGGAGCTCACTGCTATGTTTCTACAGTCAATCAGAAAGGACAAACCAAACTCTGGCTCCAGAGACGTCCTGTGACGTTTATACGTGAAGGGGCAGGTTGAATTTGGTGACAAATTCACCGCAAATAAACCTAAAGGCCACACCAGGGTCTTCAACATGCTTGAAAAGGTCGGGGGTGGGGGGTATTCAGTTGGTTAAAATCTGCAGCCTCACTGTTAGATGCCACCAAATCCTACACACCGCTCCTGTAAAAAAGGGGAATTATGTCAATTTTCAAGTTTGTACTTGTATTTTGGGTTTCTACTAGAAAATGTTGAAGGAAAAAAAAAACAACACATTTCTTATATTATCTGTAGTCATCCTTTGTTGGATAATCTCTTAAACCCCCTGCACCATGATTGCAGCCACATATAGTATATACTGTATTTAGTGAAAGACCATTTCTTTGCCTGCAATACATGACTGTTTTCATGCTGCAGGCTTACTACTGGATGCGTCGAGCCATCAATAAAACCCCCATGGCTGTGATGTTAGGGGCCCCACCTTCTTAGAACACAGATTGGCTTGTTTTGTTTCACAGTGCAAAACAATACTGGTCAAATCATTTGTCAATCCCTTATAGTTTTGTTTTGCATGTCTGATTAACCATACAGAAAGTAGAAACTACAAATTCAACCACCTTATTCCCATGTTTGTTTTGGATGTGCATGAGCTGGATTTAAAAATCAGACTTTTGTTCTTCAAAGCCCAGAGTTGTCTGCTGGTGTTTTTTATTTCACAAATTCCTCAAATACTGCAGAGACAAGAGCGAGCTAGCAGGTGAGTTACACTCTACGTTTAACCGTTTGTTGTAATTCCTGTATCAACGTCTTAACATATACAAATATATAGAAATGTATATTAGGGTTGGGCTGACAGTCATCGACCACTGCGCCCAACACTGATATAAAATGGATATTAATTAATTCATATACATTTAGAATTTTATTTTATCTGCTGCTTTGTGTGACTGCTGGTGTTAATGAAGCAGTGGCTCACTTGGGCAGGGAAACATTGACCAGTCCAGAAGAGAGGATCTCCATTGACTTCCCCCAAAACTTGTTCTTCCATCTCTGATCTGAGACAGACGGACGAACAGACAGACAGGGCATTAGTGTGAAGTCCACTCATACAACACAGGTGGATCCAGCACTTATCTTGAAACACGCAGCTCCTACCTTGCCAGAAAGTGAAGTTTTCGGACTCTGCATGACAGGCAGACATGGGCGGGTGATGGCAGACCTGAAAGCAGGACAAGCATTACAGTTTCTTTTAATGTCAGATAGAGATTCAGTCAGCATGATTCCATATCCTTCTCTGCTGTTACCTGCTCACTGATGTAGTGGAATCCCCGGTCTTCTCTGTGATTCTCATACGTTTCTCCCAGAACAGGATTGAAGGGTTTGTAGCGATTCCGCCAAGACGCCCAGGCATATCCAGAAATGGAGAATACTGCCACATAAACCTGGGGACATGCATTGTTTTTTATTCATGAACTCAACCGTATCTCAACTGCAGCGAGTTAGGAATCTAAGTAAAGTAAACTCACCATCCTCTCAAATGGATCATCAGTGCGGTTGGCGATGTCCAGCAGCTCCGAGTACTCCAGTTCTTCACTAAGTCTCTGCAGCAAAGACAGTGGCTCATTGAGAGCGACTGGCATGGAGATTCTGGAGAGGTCCTTGCCGATGTTGTTGTACAGGATGCTCATGATGCCAATGTGGCTGTTGTCTGTTCCTGGGACGGGGAGGGCAGTGCGACGTCCTGCATCACAGCAACACAAATCAGTACAACTAAAGGACATCCAAACATCCCAAAGGGCTTCTCATCAGACCAAAACAATGCACACAAGTAGTTCAACATGACATGAAATGCACAGAACCAATATAATGTAATCAACAATTCTTTGAACTCTTTCCATTTGTGGCTGTGACTGCTGAGCAACTGGAGACCCCATTACATCACAAATCTGGTAAATATTCCAGTTATGCTACTGCTCAAAGCTTTTAATTCGATTTTTTAAAATGTAAATTCTGGTAAATGTTGCCTAGTCTTTTATGTGCCATTAAAAAGGTAAATGAACAAATCAACCTTAAGACATTCCACTTTGGAATCCACTTTTCTGAGAATGTAATTTAGTCTGATCAGGGCTGGTTGAGTTTGTATCCAGAGTACCTACATTACGTGCTATAGACCTGCACTAGATCAACACATACAAGTAGCTCCAGTAGGGGACTCCATAGTTCTACTGGGAGACTTCAACGCGCACGTGGGCAGCGATGGAGACACCTGGAGAGGCGTGATTGGGGGGGAACGGCCTCCTTGATCTCAACCTGAGTGGTTGTTTGTTATTGGACTTCTGTGCTAGACATGGGCTGTCCATAACAAACACCATGTTCGAACATAAGGATGCTCATAAGTGTACATGGTACCAGACCACCTTAGGCCGAAGATCGATGATCGATTTTGTAATCGTATCATCTGATCTGAGGCCGCATGTTTTGGACACTCAGGTAAAGAGAGGGGCGGACCTGTCAACTGATCACCATCTGGTAGTGAGTTGGGTCAGGGGGTGGGGGAAGAGTCTGGACAGACCTGGTAAGCCCAAACTGGTAGTGCGGGTGAACTGGGAACGTCTGGAGGAGGCCCATACCCAAGAGACCTTTAACTCACACCTCCGGCGGAGTTTCTCTGGCATCCCTGTGGAGGTTGGGGGCATTGAACCTGAGTGGTCAATGTTCAAAGCTTCCATTGCTGAAGCTGCGGCGGGAGCCTGCGGCCTCAAGGTCTTAGGTGCCTCAAGGGGCGGTAACCCTCGAACACCGTGGTGGACCGCGGTGGTCAGGGAAGCCGTCCGACTGAAGAAGGAGTCCTTCCGAGATATGTTATCACGGGGGACTCCAGAGGCGGTTGCAAGGTACCGACAGGCCCGAAGGGCAGCGGCCTCGGCCGTGACAGAGGCAAAGCAGCGGGTGTGGGAGGAGTTCGGAGAAGCCATGGAGAAGGACTTTCGGTCGGCACCAAAGTGCTTCTGGCGTACTGTCCGGCACCTCAGGAGGGGGAAGCGGGGAACCATCCAAGCCGTTTACAGCAGGGATGGAACACTGTTGACCTCAACTGAGGAGGTACTCGGGCGGTGGAAGGAGCATTTTGAGGAACTCCTCAATCCGACTAATACGCCCTCTTTGATAGAGGCAGGGCTGGAAGATTATGGGGGATCATCAGCAATTTCCCTGGTGGAAGTCACTGAGGTAGTCAAACAACTCCACAGTGGCAAGGCCCCGGGGATTGATGAGATCCGTCCAGAAATGTTGAAGGCTTTGGGTGTGGAGGGCCTGTCGTGGCTGACACGTCTCTTCAACATTGCGTGGAAGTCGGGAACAGTGCCTAAGGAGTGGCAGACCGGGGTGGTGGTTCCCCTGTATAAAAAGGGGAACCAGAGAGTGTGTGCCAATTACAGGGGTATCACACTGCTCAGCCTCCCGGGTAAAGTCTACTCCAAGGTGCTGGAAAGGAGGGTTCGGCCGATAGTCGAACCTCAGATTGAAGAGGAACAATGCGGATTCCGTTCTGGCCGTGGAACAACGGACCAGCTCTTCACTCTCACAAGGATCCTGGAGGGGGCCTGGGAGTATGCCCATCCGGTTTACATGTGTTTTGTGGACCTGGAGAAAGCGTATGACCGGGTCCCCCGGGAGATACTGTGGGAGGTGCTGCGGGAGTATGGGGTGAGGGGGGCGCTTTTGAGGGCCATCCAATCCCTGTACGCCCAAAGCAAGAGTTGTGTCCGGGTTCTCGGCAGTAAGTCGGACTCGTTCCCGGTGGGTGTTGGCCTCCGCCAGGGCTGCGCTTTGTCACCAATCCTGTTTGTGGTATTCATGGACAGGATATCGAGGCGTAGTCGGGGGGAGGAGGGGTTGCAGTTTGGTGGGCTTGGGATCTCATCGCTGCTCTTTGCAGACGATGTGGTCCTGATGGCATCATCAGCCTGTGACCTTCAGCACTCACTGGATCGGTTCGCAGCCGAGTGTGAAGAGGTTGGAATGAGGATCAGCACCTCAAAATCTGAGGCCATGGTTCTCAGCAGGAAACCGGTGGATTGTCTACTCCGGGTAGGGAATGAGTCCTTACCCCAAGTGAAGGAGTTCAAGTACCTAGGGGTCTTGTTCACGAGTGAGGGGAAAATGGAGCGGGAGATGGGCCGGAGAATCGGAGCAGCGGGCGCGGTATTGCACTCGCTTTACCGCACCGTTGTGACGAAAAGAGAGCTGAGCCAGAAGGCAAAGCTCTCGATCTACCGGTCTATCTTCGTTCCTACTCTCACCTATGGTCATGAAGGTTGGGTCATGACCGAAAGGACGAGATCGCGGGTACAAGCGGCCGAAATGGGTTTTCTCAGAAGGGTGGCTGGCTTCTCCCTTAGATAGGGTGAGGAGTTCAATCATCCGAGAGAAGCTCGGAGTAGAACCGCTGCTCCTTTGCGTAGAAAGGAGCCAGTTGAGGTGGTTCGGGCATCTGGTAAGGATGCCCCCTGGGCGCCTCCCGAGGGAGGTGTTCCAGGCACAGCCAGCTGGGAGGAGACCACGGGAAGACCCAGGACGAGGTGGAGAGATTACATCTCCACACTGGCCTGGGAACGCCTCGGGGTCCCCCAGTCAGAGTTGGTCAACGTGGCCCGGGAAAAGGAAGTTTGGGGCCCCCTGCTGGAGCTGTTGCCCCCGCGACCCGACCCTGGATAAGCGGTTGAAGATGGATGGATGGATAGACATTTGGCTTTTTAGTAGTAATTAGATTTCTTAAACACCATTAGATTTCATATTCAAGTATACAAGTAAACCCAGTTTCCATAACTGGGTTAGGGAATACATTTCCAATTAGTTTTTTGAAAATGTCAGCATCCACATAAGACTATTTTATTCAAAATATTTCAAATCAAAGCATGCCTAAACTGAATGTGACACCAAACATCTTACAGGTCTAAATTATTTTGTTTTTACAGCTTGTCAATTTCAGACACATTTGCAATGTGAGGAAAAGCTGCAGAGCCCATCCATTCACTGTGCCATCAAGACACAGCATCTCGTATATAAAATCAGCACTGAAGTGCCTAGACAGTTGACCCCGCAGCATACAGTAGACATCACTGCACTTACAATGTAAAGTAAGCAACACAATGGAGGGGTTACCAGTATTAGTGAGGACTGGGCTGGGATTGTCAGGAGCGTTGTTCAGACTGGCCCGGTAGTTGAGGGTGGCAGTGGCTGAGGAGAAGAGAGGAGAATGTTCATCTTGGAGTGCTCTGACCACTACTGGCTGCGACTGGATGGATGGATGGCAGGTAAACACTCACCGTGTCCCTCTTCAGGCTCCGAGTTGCTGGTGGTGGTGATGTCACTCAGGCCCGACTCATCCGAAGCCTCGGCCTCTGATGAGCTCTCGCACACAATCACCTCACTGGCATCAAAATACTCTGCCATGGATTCTGCCACTGAGGGTGCACGATGGCATTGACGACCCATAGATGGTGTCCTCTGTTACGGAGCACAGAGAAGAATTTGTGGTTTGAATTATAGTTTCATTTTTCAAATGAACGGTTTGTACAAAGTAACAGTTGGAGCTAGACCATTAGCCAACAGACACGTAGGCAAGAAACTAGTGGCGTACCGATTGGAATTTTCCTGGCCAATTAAAGTTTCAGATAAAAAAAAAAAAATAAAAAAAAAAATAATTTTAAGTCCGACCTGTTGATTTTTTTCTTTGAACTGGAATATAAAAATTGTTCATACATAGAAGATTCAGAGAAAATATTCTTTACTGCATATGTAGGCCCATCACAGACAGGCAACTGTATTATCTAACAGTTCCTTCTTATCTATACAAAACTATTCATGAATCAGTATCCATTTACAAGAGTGTAAAGATTCTTTAAAAAGATTGGCTACATGGAATGAAGCGTGATATAACCACCATGTTTTTTGGAATGCACTAAAACTAAAAGAGAATTTACGAGGTGCACCTGATTGCACCTTGTTGGAGGCCACATGCTTTACACCACGAAGCGGTGTGGATGTGCAAGCGATTTGAAGTAGAGAGCAACTGCAGTTGCAAAAACCCCCCAGTGCCTGGTGAAATCGCCAAACAGTACACGGAGCGCTGTTTTCATTGCTGCCGTGTTGGAGGGGGGCTTAGTTGATTGCTGCAGTCTCTAAATCTTGTTTACAGAACTCATGGGGAATTCAAAATGTTGCCACAACGGTTACTTCAGGGACGATTTTCCAGTTCTGTTTCTCCATCATCTCCGACGGCGGCAGTGGCCATGGTGTCTGGAAAAGTTTAAGTGCAGGCTCCCAGTAAGCCGCGCTGTTGTCCTTGAAGTGTTGGTTTTTTTCTATCCAGCCGGACAGAAAAATTTAAAGCTCAATTTTGACCCATTTTCAATTTAGAATCAGAATTGTAACATCCCTGATATTGAGTTTCTGATTAAGTTAGTTGTTCCAAATGTTTAGGTTGTTTCTCCTGCCTTGTTTTGGCTTATTTTGTGTTGTGAGTTTTTGTATTCTTCACTCACTTATGAACTTCGGCTCAGACAACATGTGCATGTACCTGTGCCTGTGCACCGTGTAGCTGTGACATTATCATTTCTGCGTGTGACATACTGCACCTGTGTAAATGTGATCGGTGGCCGATAAGCAAATCTCCACATGAAACGCTTGGCTCCTAAACAAAATGTCTACACGCATTGTTCTGCTCTTGGGTAGAACTGTCTGAACAGCATGAAGATAAACCTGAATCCAACCACATGACACTGTCATTCATTTGTATTCTCTTGTAACAGACTGTCGGGAGGGGAAGAATCGAGATGTGCTCTTCTGCGATAGCTTCTGGGAGAATTATGTCAACGTTTTCCCTATGATTTTTTTTATCACATTTTATATGCATGATGAAAATGAATGCAAATGAGTGACAGCTAGATGATGAAATTGGCACAAAAAGACAACACAAACACACTACACACCTGGTCAGGACGGACGGTGCAGAAGGATTCCTCAGTAGAGTCAGAGGACAGGGAAAGTGAATGGACTTTGGTCAGACGGGACTGTATGTCAAACTAGACACATGCATGGGCACACATACAGACAGACCAGCCATGCAAGACAAATGAAGTGGAAACACAGAAGATCAAAAATAAATTGTCAGAATTAAGTGACTTGTCGACTGTTGCATGTGTTGCTCACAGTGAGAATGTAGGACAGCCAGCTGACCGGCAAACCAACAACAAAATAAAGCCCAAAGTCACAGCAACTGATGTCCCTTTGGTGAAATAGATATGCAGCATGGACAGAAAACAAGTAGGCAGCTTGGAAGAAACCTCATGCAATACCAAAGAAAAAAAAAGTTACTTAGCACTGCAGTTTGACAGCAGGAATTAAGCCACTCGACTGACAAGACCGTTCAGTTTCAGTGTGCGACAACGCTCATATAAACTGTGTCTTTGTGTGTGCAGAAATAGTTAGAAAGCCTTGAGGTGTGTTCCTTCCTGTGATAACTTGTGCCTGTCCTGCCTAGAAACAGCCCAAACCTGCTTAACAGTTTCATGCAGCACCTCACCAACAGACAGTGAGGGCTGGGCCTTCATTGTCAGGACGATACTTTTATTTTGTGCCAATAATCAGTGTTATAACTCTGGGCCAAAACATTGTTTTGGGTGGGGGCAGTGAAGAAGTGAACCAAGAGGGATGAGGGACTTCACGTCAGTCATTTTAGTCTGATTTACAGCTTCAGGAAGAATATGAATTTGTTTGAGTTTTTCCTTCTATGTAACCCAGCTCTGCATGGAGTGAGTGAGTGAGTGAGTGAGTGAGTGTTACCTCCGACAGTGTGCTGCAGAGTGTAGCGAGCTGCTGGGAGGTGTTGTGCCTCAGGTCTGGGCCGGTCCAGGCTTGCCTCAGTCTCTCTCTCTCCAATGTCAAAATCTCATGAATTGACTTGAGAGATGAGTGAACTGTAACACAACATTCACACTAGTTCATGAACATATACATGTAATAAATATGCTACCTGTAATAAGGACATAAATGTTGCAGAGACTATCATATTAGGTTACGCATTTTTCACTTTCCACTACATTTTATAAAATGTATTAAATTAATTAAAAGTAACCACAACCTAAAGTGAGACTTGAAATAGTTAAAATAAACAATGACTGGCTTACATTAATAACATATATAATTGACAAAGTTGTAACTTATTAAGTTTGTTGATTAATTAATCATTTAAGAATTTTTTCAGAACAATGAACTGACAAATGTCACAGTATTAAGCCCATCTGGAAAATAGACAGCTGTCATTTAAAATGAGCTCATTTAGAGCTATTGCGAGAAATGCAGCTTTACCCCTCTGAGAAGAGGTGCAGATGTCCTGGTGAAGCTTCTTGGCCTCAGGTGATGTGACCTGAGGGTTGGACAGCTGAGTGTAAACATAGTCAGGGATGGACTGAACAGACGCTCCCACACCGGCGCTGCCGTTGGTACTCAGGTGGCTGGAAGTGAACTGGGAAAGAGGAAAGGTATAGTCAAACAGAGATTGAGAACAAAATAAAGATGAATGGCATCACAGCATACAAAGTTAGTCAGCCCTACCATTCCCCCCATGGCTTCGACACGGGACAGAGTCCTGGAGTGACCAAACCCTTTCCCCGTCTTCCTCTTGGGTTTCTCCAGTGACAGATTCTAAACCACAGACCAGTGTTATTGCTTCTCTCTAAAAACATTACATTCTTCTATTGCTGAATGTGTATTTGTAGACTGATATTTATCTACTTTCTGTAATCAAAGACAAATGAGGATCTTTATTTTTAATACCTCCTTTTGGAAATATTGAGGCCTCCCCTGGGGATCCACTCATTATCCACTCAGTGTGACATTATCTTAGTCAAATCAATATGTCAATTGAGTCATAAAAGCCTTCCAACCAATTAGTTTGCATTAAACACGAGACAAATCATTTCGGGCCAATGGCATTTTATTTTTCCAGTGAAATATGATTTGAAGAGTCACAGTTGTTACCAGAGCACTCACCTGCATGCTGATTCGCATCTCCAGGTCTGTGTTTGTGATTGGCAGGCCACCTTCCAGCCAATGGAGTCTCTGGATGAGCTGGGCCAGCTCCGTCAGCTCTGCCTGACAGCGAGCCAGGTCTGACGAACAGGGTCAAAAAGGTCAACTTTGATTAACGGAAGATGCAAAAAAAGGTTTTGTATCTATTCCCATCAAGACAGTAAAATAATCAACGTGCGTTTGTTTTTTCCCAATATATGTATGGAGGCTAGGGTTGGGCAATTGGACGATTAGCTGAGTACATCGCCGGTTGTTCTTTTTGGCCAATTTTTTTGTTTTATTATACTAGTTTTGTTTTTTGTTCAAATGAAGTGTGTTTTGATATGGTCCGCCACACACACACACACACACACACACACACACACACACACACACACACACACACACACACACACACACACACACACACACACACACACACACACACACACACACACACACACACACACACAC
>CALSBV010010949.1:91889-108757 GCA_943590825.1 Bovichtus diacanthus
ACACACACACACACACACACACACACACACACACACACACACACACAGACACAGACAGACAGACAGACAGACAGAGGTTATAGCACCATAAAGTAGTTTATAGTGTATTGACTCAGTAATACACTACACACACTAGTTGTTTCTGACTATGACCAACCATCCTTAATAGATTGGAGACAAATGCAAACTATGAAAGGAATGAATCCTGACTCACCCCAGGATGCTGAGGCAGACCTTGCCGTTGCGGTAAAAGTTGGGGTTGAACCGGACGGTGTTGTGTCCAGTGGTGATGAGCTTGACCCGCGGTGGGTGGATGGGGTAGTCAGGGGGGCAGCGGAACAGGAAGAGGAAAAAGCCGCCCTCGTACGGCGTGTCGAACGGCCCTGTGATCAGGGCATGGATCTACAGGGAATGAAAGAAGAAACAGGAGATGGTTGAGAGACATGAGGTGTACAAAGGGAGACAGGGATGCTGAGGAGGAACAGATCATGGAGAAGAAAATCTGAACTAGAAAACAACTGACAACATCCAGGTCAGGTGAGGAAGAAACATACAAATGAGAAAAACTTAAGAGTTTTAGTGATTCCATGACCTGAAATCACACTCAGTTTGTTAATGGCTGTGTCCAGTCTGGTTTCTACATGCACACAATATTACAACGGGCACAAAAAAAATACTGCATTCAAAAACGTACGTAGGCGATAGCTGCTTCATCTAGAGCCACAACTGTAAACTAATGATCGTTACACAACGTGACACGGGACTTTGGTGGCTATCTGAGTTTAGCAGATGAATCTATCAGAGGGGCCGACCGAAAAAAAGACTTGACACTAATCTGTGCTCCGTTTGTTGACGAGGCATTAGCTCTGGTTACGAGGGGTGAAGCTATGATGGACGAACAATCCGTGGATTCTACTTCATTCAGTCCGTCCCCGCCACGTAACCGGGTCCCAGATATCAGGCAGATGAATTAGTGTGTAGACTTTTCTGCGCTGAAACCGATTATTAAACTGTGCTTTACTTAGTTGAAGCATCTAGCACTGAATGTCCATAGCTGTATGACGTCACTTGAATATGCGTAACGATGACAGTCTTAATGACAGTCTGACATTTACTTTGTGAGGTCGTGCATCTCAGCCCAGATAGGACAGCAGTCAGATATCAAAACACCAGCGATAGAGAGTGTGTGTGTGCGTGTCCTGTGATCACGGCAGCCTGACTTTCACTGAAGTTACACTGAAATTAGCTCCCTGTAGCTTTATCCAGATAATACGAGGCACTTGAAAGGAAAGGTATCATATATTGTGTTATTATGCGTTAATTTTATGGCTTTTAGTTTGTTTTATCCCTGCGTTTTGGTTCTTGCACACCTGTGTCTCTCTCTGCCATGACTCCACTCCGGAGGGATTCCCCGATAGTTCTTGAGCGTTTCTTATCAAGCTCCGGGGTCCCCTTTCCCCGGCCGTGGCTCAAACACTCTGCCTGTATGTGCATTTTACCCTCCACTGTTATGTCGGACCACTTCTTTTTTTATTTTGGTGACGGGCTGACCTTCAGAGAAGGAGTCCACCACATGCTGCCACCCTTTATAATGCCCACACTGTGTCCACCAAACAATATTATTTTCTTGTCTTCACCTCCTTAACAAGAACTTTGATCTCAATCTGTGTGAAATTTATTTTTTTTTGCAGTTCTGTCAGCGTGATCGTCTTCATGCAGGCAGTATAAATAAATAAATAAGGGGCGTTTCACTGACTATTTATAGGCAACTGTGGCCGTTAACTGAAGCTAGTAAAACGTGCGCCACATTTTGACAGACAATTGAATGTGATTTATGAAGAGAAACAGGCGTAGGACATGCGTACGCACTGTGTTACAAATCAGATTTTTTTTTGTAATCTTTCTGCGTTTCATCCGTACGCAACCTTTTGCCGTGAATCCCACGCACAGTTGTATAAATGAGGCCCCTGGCCCTTTACCTTGGTCATGTCTTGAGGATCAGGGACGACAAACATCCCTGGTGGAGGTTCCTTGTAGATGGACATGATATCCCTGCAGAGACAGACACAGAGAGGGAGGGAGACAGATGAGGTTTCTGACAGCACAAAGTTATGGGACAGATGGAGAGAATATGTCATATCTGCCCCTGGTCTGCCTACAACTTTGCTATAAACAATTGTCATAGGGATTGAAAAAACTGTCCACAATGAACTCTGGATAATCTGTAGTATGTGCAGGTAAATACAATGTTTTTATGTGGGTGAATTGACCCTTTAATAAGGTTTTACTCGTGATTAGGAAGCAACCTGGCACCTGTACCAGACAATACACCCATGGCCAAAAGTATTGGTTTTCACAAAGTTTGATGTTTCTGTGTTTTTAGATCTTTTTGTCAGATGTTACTATGGTATATTTTTGTATAATTACAAGCATTTCACAAGTGTCAAAGGCTTTTATTGACAATTACATTAAGTTTATGCAAAGAGTCAATATTTGCAGTGTTGACCCTTCTTTTTCAAGACCTCTGCAATTCTCCCTGGCATGCTGTCAGTTAACTTCTGGGCCACATTCTGACTGATGGCAGCCTATTCCTGCATAATCAATGCTAGGACTTTGTCAGAATTTGTGGGTTTTTGTTTGTCCACCTGCCACTTGAGGATTGACCACAAATTCTCAATGGGATTAAGGTCTAGGGAGTTTCCTGGCAATGGACCCAAAATGTCGATGTTTTGTTCCCCGAGCCACTTGGTTATAACTTTTGCCTGATGGTAAGGTGCTCCATCATGCTGGAAAAGGCTTTGTTCGTCACCAAACTATTCTTGGATGGTTGGGAGAAGTTGCTCTTGGAGGATGTTTTGGTACCATTCTTTATTCATGGCTGTGTTTTTAGGCAAAATTGTGAGTGAGCCCACTCCCTTGGCTAAGAGGCAACCCCACACATGAATGGTCTCAGGATGCTTTACTGTTGGCATGACACAGGACTGATCGTAGCGCTCACCTTTTCTTCTCCGGACAAGCTTTTTCCGGATGCCCCAAATAATCGGAAAGGGGATTCATCAGAGAAAATGACTTTACCCCAGTCCTCAGCAGTCCAATCCTTTTGGACCTTTTGCAGAATATCAGTCTGTCCCTGATGTTTTTCCAGGAGAGAAGTGGCTTCTTTGCTGCCCTTCTTGACACCAGGTCATCCTCCAAAAGTCTTCGCCTCACTGTGCGTGCAGATGCACTCACACCTGCCTGCTGCCATTCCTGAGCAAGCAGCACTGGTGGTGCCCCGATCCCGCAGCTGAATAAACTTTAGGAGATGGTCCTGACGCTTGCTGGACTTTCTTGGGCACCCTGAAGCCTTCTTCACAACAACTGAACCTCTCTCCTTGAAGTTCTTGATGATCCGATAAATGGTTGATTTAGGTGCAATCTTATTAGCAGCAATATCCTTGCCTGTGAAGCCCTTTTTGTGCAAAGCAATGATGACTGCACGTGTTTTCTTGCAGGTAACCATGGTTAACAGAGGAAGAACAAGGATTTCAAGCACCACCCTCCTTTTAAAAGCTTCCAGTCTGTTATTCTAACTCAATAAGCATGACAGTGATCTCCAGCCTCGTCCTCGTCAACACTCTCACCTGTGTTATGAGAGAATCCCTGACATGATGTCAGCTATTCCTTTTGTGGAGGAAATGTTTTTTTTGGGATTAAGTTAATTTTCATGGCAAAGACGGACTTTGCAATTAATTGCAATTCATCTGATCACTCTTCATAACATTCTGGAGTATATGCAAATTGCCAAACATAAGAACTGAGGCACCAGACTTTGTGAAAATGTATGTTTGTGTCATTCTCAAAACTTTTGGCCAGGGGTGTACATAGAATGTGTTTTACATTCAAGTGTTGATGAAACTAATGATCCTCACGTCTGTCTCAACATGTGGTCTGTGTATTATTGTCCAAATTACAGTAAAAGTTTGTTTAATTTAATTTGTTAAGACACCAAAGGTTAGCAGTGATGTTAAAAACTTTCATGTAAACTTTCACTTTCGATTTTTACTCACCTCATTGATATTTTAGGCCTCAGCTTACCTGAAAACATACAAGTGTGAGAACAGACATGTTCATTACCTCTTTATCCTCAGGATGCACTGCTGGGAAGCCTTCTCGTTGTCCCAGTCCGTACTGAGGGTCGGGTCCCAGGAAGTGGCGTGGATTTGGGACAGAAGGCCCGCTCCTGCCACCCCGCCAACCCCAAGCCCAACACCGGGGAGAGTCGAGGAGGCGTGTAGGGTCGGAGACACCGCCACGACCGGTGGCGAGGAGCCGGGGGTGAATGTGTTCCCAAACCCGGCTGGTGTCGCAGTGACAGCGGACATGGGGGCCACCAGGGCGGTAAGGCCACTATGCGCGGCCGCGGCGGGAGGAGGGGAGGCCGGGTTAGAGCTGGAGTGAGCACCGCTGGCTGCAGAGTGTCCCCCGGGCAGAGAGTTGGCCAAAGTCGGCAGCAGCGAAGATCCGCTGTCCTGTCCTGTAACGCCTAAGCCAAGGGCACCGCCGTTGGTCTGCTCTCCAAAGCTGTCCGCCATGGCTCGCGCGCTAACAAGCTAAACCGTCGGTGTTGACTAATGTATAATGCTAACTGTTAGCTGCATTGGCAGCTGATGCGAAGTTACCTCGGCTCGTTTCGTTGTTCAGTGGGATCAGAGAGCGGGCGGACTGGGTCGAGGGGAGCACAGAGGCGAGGCCAGAAAACAAGGCTTTTCTTCCCACGACATGGTGGCTACTTATCGTTAGCTTAACGTGTTTGTGTTTTTCCCCAGGCCTCCAAAAAGTATGAAGTCGTCGGCAAAATGACCTCGTCCACCTTGCCACGGTTTACGAAGCCGCTCAGTGTTCGGTTGTTATTGGTGTAAAGGAATATGGGTCAGAATATTTGGTTTCGAACCGACCACATCCCACTACACCATTAACATAACGCAACTTCACGATCTGCTTTCTCACCAGTCAAGCTCCACTGAAATGGTAAAACATGGGACATCCGGTGGGAACTTCAAAGTAAAACTCCTGACTTCGGTTGCAAGTATTACTGAAAGTGGCAAGCACTGCGATACAAGTAAATCAATTTAAATCATTTTCATTCCATAAAGTCCAAGCCCCGCTGATTCCATAGTGCATTGCAAATGGTAACACCTACGACTGACTAACAAAACGGCTGAGGTGGAACATGTCTTATGAAAAAGGCAAAAGGTAGCATCATTGTTGATGCGGTTAATTTTCTTTCATGAGTTAGTGACTGCACTCCCAAAAATTTTTTTTTGTACTTTAACAAGGGTCAAAACTAGTGATCTTCTCATGCTGCTGTGACATCCACATCAAAAACTTTCATAAATCACTAAATACCTGCAAAATACTAAATGACTACTTAACTAATGACAGAATTTGGGATAACTTTCAAACATGTCATTTAATTAGCTTTGTAGTGTTAATAGGTGAAGCCCTAATTAAGTGCCAGTCAAGTTTCATAGGATACGGAAGGAAATGAAAACAAAGGTCGCCTGTGGAAGGAAGGAAAAGCTTAACCTAACAGACATTAGTAAATAGGCTGTAACAGCCAAAACATAAGGGTTACATAAACTCATTTTGCAAGGTGCCATAATTGCTACAGCTGATAATAAAGCTACCTGCATGTTGTGAATATTTTTTACAGGAGTTAAAAAGAGAACCATGGTTTTACAAGAATACGTTCCCATAACTCTCATACTCGTTCATAAAAAGGACAACACAAATGATATTTAAAAAACACCCGTTGCATTTTTTCTTCGTACATATGCAACAGTTCATTTTTCTAGCAATGAAAAGATTAAACAATGCATACCGTTTAGTTATCCCAACCATTTATTTTGGACAGATTTCAACTGAAGTCTTACATAAAACTTTTGAAAAACAAAAATAAAAGCGTAAGAACATAAAAATGTAGAATTGGAGGTTTGTTAACTTCAGATGTAAATAGGTTTCCATTTATATTTTTCTGATTGGAATCGCCTTTCAGCTCATTTAGAGTTCCCGTACTGGAAACCCCTCTCCAGATTGAAGGAAGGGAGAAGGGAGGAAAGGAGACAGGGAAGAAAGGGTAAGTGAAGGGGGCAGAGCTGTGGGTCTGGTTCCAGGTTGTTTTTGTTTTTACATGGCGAAGAGGATGAGGAACGCCACCATCAGACAGAAGAGACCCATAGCCTCAGACAGAGCAAAACCCAGGATTGCGTAGGAGAAGAGCTGCTGCTTCAGAGAGGGGTTCCTGTGGAAGAGGGCACAGGTGCACAGTCAAATCTACAGCTAATTAAAAAGGTTAATGTCACTACAACCAAAAACACAAGACAGGCATCTGCAAGACACAAAGCTGTTCTTCCACAGGACACGTCCACATTTGCCATCCCAAAAATGTCAGACTGAACGGTTTTGTATGGAAACATTGAAAGCTCAAGTGAAATCACTGAATTTCCCCCAAAAAATGAGCTAAAAACTAGGGAGTCCGAGATCAGCCTGGAGTTTAGGATGCGATTAATACACATCCAGTTACATGAAAGCATCTTCCGGTTCACATTCCACCTTTCCTCAAATACAGAAAGTCATGTATTGCACTGGTGGCTGCTCATTAATGGTTGCTACATCAGTGTTTGTGTTCTCCACATTTGGGTCTGTTCAGGTATACTGCAGTTTGGACCGTCCAAATCACTTTCAGGTCACATCTTTTGATTTATACGTGCAGGTTTTTGATCGCTCCGCTTTTTGAATAGGTCCAAAAAGGCCTATAAAACTGAAATAAGTTTAGTTTGCCCAAAAATAAGTCCCAAAACTCCTCAATACATCAATAGTGAAGGGCTGTACATTGAAAAGAATCTGGCAATACAATGCACATCATGTTACAGGAATTAGGATTAAAATTATTTCAATACTGAAATAATACCACCAAATCATGTGCTGGTGGGACCAACCAACACAGTTGGTAGCATGAGTGCTACCGGCAAAGTTAGTCTGGAGTGATAGCAGGATGTTTCATATAAATGTAAAAAAAAAGAAAAAAGCCCAGCATATTAGGTCAAGGTTTGGAAGGGCTTTTATGTTGACATCAGAGTTTTTCATTAAATGATCCATCTGAGACTTTCCCATCAACACATTAGGGTGCTGTGAATAAAATCATCCAAACTTTACCTGGCATAGCCAATGATGAGGCTGCCGAACACTGTTCCAATTCCAGCTCCTGAGCCGGCCACACCCACTGTGGCAGCACCAGCACCAATGAACTTTGCGGCAGTGTCGATGTCCCGGGAGACTGCGCTGGTCTGGAAGGAGCGGGTCAGGACTGCAGACTGGCTGACTGGCAACAGGGCCTGGGAGGGGAGAGAAGATAGATAATACTTTATTCATTCAGAGGGAAATTTGGGAAAGGAGATACTACAGTACATGTCAGTAGTGCATCAGCCAAGCTGCACTGACTTAAATGCCATTTATACATTAATTTAATTATTTACAGTGGAATTTGACCTAAACATGTCATAATCAGTTCCGATGCTGGAATCCATCAGTAAATCCCTACATTTGTGTTCATAGATTTGTTACTTAAAGATATTTAGCCACAATCTGTGCAAGATTCTCTCTTGTGCTCAGTTATTGCAGACTGATGTGGGTGAAATGACAATACTACAGTATACACAGTCAGATGTTCCTATACTGAGGTGGCTATACCTGGCCATCCCTATGCACATCCCTGTATTTGTCGTAGTGTTGACAAGACAAAAGCCAGTCAAAGACAACCAAGTTCAAGATCATTGAAGGTCAAAAGTACAGACCTGCTGCTCCACTGTGGCTTCAGGTCTGTTGAAGAGGGAGACTGAGACCGGCCGGGCGAGGACTCTGGACCCCCCACGCAGCTACAGACAGACAAAACTATATTAGTGTACACACAAGGAGTCACCCTTAAAACATGTTCTATTGCAAAGACCCAAAACTAACCATCTCAACGTTTCACTTTCAATACATACTTATGTTAACGGAAAATAGAATTGCATTATATAGTCATTTTTGGAAAAGGATCAGCAGCAATGTATGGTATATCTATTGGGTTTAAAAATGAAAATTTTTCTGGCATGCTTTGAAAAGTTGCCATGTATAATTTTGAACCACCTCCTCCAAAGAAATGGGTAGTATTTCACCTCTACTACTAGGTCCATGAAATCTTAATTTACAGTCATTAAAAAAGCCCACTATAGTATGTTAACCTAGGTTTACATTTTAGTTGCAATCGTGGCATATTTATTGTATTCCAATTTATTCTTTAGTGTGTCTGACAAATGCTAGCATATCGTACACATTGCACCTTTAACATTTTCATAAATGCATCCTTTTGTCAGTGTTTAACATTTAATTTTTAATACTAAAGTATTTGTCCTCCACAACACCTCCATGATAGACATGCCCTACATACTGCAGGGTCAGCTGACATGGAAATGCCACCAACTGTGCAACTGTCAGAATGAATAGAATAAGGCTGTGATTTATAACTACTGTGTCCTTGAAGACAAACAAGGATGCCAGAAGCTCATGCAGCCTTGAAACTCAGAAAGTAGTCATCTTTCAGAGACATGTCACTGAAATGTTACATTTTGGGCTCCACAGGTTTGTACATTCACAAGATAACTACATTATCTGTACTTTTACATGTCTGAATATTATGCCTAAAAAGTATAAAAGCAGACGTACCACAGCAGGAGAAGTGACGAACTTGGCGCAGGCATACATTGCTGGAAGCTGGAGAGAGAGAACAGTTAACTTGTAGTCAGTTTTTTCATGCAGCCACTTGTAGTTGGTCAAGTAGCAGATTCTGGTTAAAGGCCGTTTCAGAAATCAAACTTGGAATTTTTAAGATCCTGTAGATGAGATGACAAGTGTTGACGGGACAGACAACATGTACAACTATAGACATCTAAAGTGCTTAAAGTGATATTCCACAATTCTTAGTGAGCTTCACCTTAATGTCAAGATGTGAACAATAAATCCCAAGGACAAAGGGAAGACTGGTTTAAAAATCATGAGACTTTTCAGCAAATATAAAAAAAAAAAAAAATTGTCCAGCCTTACTAAGTCTGAATGAAAGGGGTTCAATGAGAGGCTGCAGTTCTGTACCATAGATGTTTTTCAACTGACTTATGGCTGAAGAGAAGCTACCTTCGGTTCGCAGCTCAGGGTCAAAGCACATACATTCATCTAGGCAAGTGTTCAGTGCATACAAGTCTTCCTTGTGAAATAAACCAGATTCTGGATAAATGCCCAAATCACTGACAGGATTATACAGTATGCGAATGTCAAGTTTACCATCAAGTTTATTGAGAAGAGCAACTCTGGTCTGTAGCTCCGGTCAGTTCAGCCAGACGGCTAATCCAATTGCATCGGCTACTGCGAGGATCAACTCCAGATAAACCGTTAATTTACAGACTTGCTGCAGAATGAATGGCTTTAACACTCCCACTTTCAGACGCCATTAGATGAAAACGAGGACATTTCTGCTTGGAAGTTGTGTGGTTCAGTAAATAAAAGCATTTTGTGGAAAAACCAATACATTCTTAATTCGCGAAGTGCCAGAAGGGAGGTTGTTTCACATGACCGTGTCCCCCGTTGAGCCCTGCGTTTGGTGGACTGTCCTCGTAGCAGTGCCAGAGCTAAGCTAAGTTGCTAAGCTAACCAGTCTGCAGACTTGAAGGTCAAAAATTAGCCATAGACTGTCACATTGGGCCTGGGAAGCAGGCTCGGTGCACTCTCTGCTACAATAAAATGTAACAGTGCTGTAGTGCAAGGACAATGGGTGACATGACACCCCAGGTCACCGACAGGGATGTCCTTGTAGCGGCGGAGAGATTCAGAGCACGTTAGGCCCAGAGTGTCAGACATTTTACATTCAAGCGACCGTCAACGCAGCTTGGTTGCGCTGTTATCGATGTGACCCGCTGCTTGCACCAGCAGTAACGTTACAACAACCACAGAGGCTGACGAAAACGCACTTCTCGTGTTACTACTGCTCCATTACCTGCCACATAGGTGAACCAAGAGCACACATACTAACCACCTCAGAAGTCATTCCTAGGAACCAAGTCATTGAATGGCCGACCTAGCTTGCGAGCTACCAAATGTTAGCAATGACAGCTAGCTTTACAAACGTTTCCTGACGACTCGCACGGTGAAGTTTAAATGTAAGACATACATGCATTTCCAACATGGACCAAAGTTAATACAGGTGAAGTGCAGGAGGTATAAAAGAGCACATATTACCGTTTTTGTTACGGCTTTCGGAGGGTCCGGAATTAGCTGCTCTCGCACACAGCGGTAGTCAATGAATGTAGGATGAGACAAACTGTCACCTTGTCATTTATAAGCTCAGCCTCTACGTCCTAAACGCCCATTGGTCAGAGAAAGCCCTCCTTCATTCATAATTTGCTCATCACCATGTCACATCGGTCACTTTAGCCTATCGGATAGAACATTATTGAATTACAATGTTTTTGACTGGCCGGAAGGTTTACAAGGGCGGGACTTAAGGAACTTTCATTAATTTTATTGGACAGTGTTGCCGGGAATGACGAGTTTACTAGAAGTAACCTTTTAAAGCACATCCAGTGTCCTATGTACCTATTGGTTGGTCTATGGGAAGTCCCGCCTTTAAAAAAAAATCAGTATTGATGCAAATTATGCTATTTTGAAAATGATTTCAGGTAGACAAAATAATGACAAAACAAAATAAATAAAATAATCTGCCATTTTATTAAGGGTTTTATTACTAGAGCAGAAACTATATATTTATCTCTTCCCTTTAATATAAAAAAGTAACACATTTTAAGACTAGAAAAGACAACAAGAAACAAAAAGATTATTCATTTATCATGAGCTATTCTTTAAAATTTGATTATAAGTTACTCATTAACTAATGATTTACTAGCACTTATTTCCTCATTCGTTCCTCATTCGTTCCTCTATCGTTCCCTCAGTGAGAAGATGAGTGTGGGAGGTGGGAAACACCTCTTCCACCTCATCCTTAACACCGTAACTTCCCAGAGCTGTGTTTTGTACCCCCTGCTCTACTCCCTGTACAGCTAAGTTATTGGCATACAATACAGAAACAGCCATTTGTTTAATATAGTAAGCAGATATTTTCTCATAATATGAGCTAATTTGCCAGCTAACCTTAGTTAGATAAATGAAAATGAAATAAATGAGTGTGTTGCTAATGTTAGTCTCTTAGTGTAGCTGTGTTGTTTAAATTATGTTCTAGCCATCGTTATAACTTGATGTAGTTCATATCCGCTTTAGCTAGTTTGTTGGGCTGATTGCACTGGGTGTGGCTAACACAGCTGTAGCCACTCAAATAACTTTGTAACCCTGCTTCACATCTCTGATCACTATTTCACAGCCTACTCTCTCCCCTTCTCCCAATCTAACACACATAACTCCCCTAACGCTGTACCTGTCCACCATAACCTTCGCTCCCTCTCTCCCTCCTCTCTAGCCTCACCTCTCGGCCCTCCCTTGATCTGACTCCTTCTCACTCATGCTTGCCAACTCTGCCACAGACACTCTCCTCTCTACTCTGTCCTCCTCTCTGGACTCTCTCTGCCCTCTGACTTCACGGCAGGTTCGTCAGTCCCCTCCAGCTCCCTAGTTAGATGACTCAGTGCGTGGTGACCGAACCATCCTACAGGCAGCTGCAAGAAAATGGTTGAAATCAAAACACCCTGACGCCCTCATTACCTTTAATTATCTTCTCTCCTCTTTCTCTTCCTCTATTTCTGAAGCAAAAAGATCTTTCTTCCAATCTAAAAATCAATCTTCCTTCTCCAACTCTTCTCTCTTCTCCACCCTCCTCGAACCTCTCAGTCCTCCACGTCCTTCTTCCCTCCTACCCTCTCACTTTGTCAACTACTTTGTCAAAAAAATAGATGACATGCGCTCTTCATTTTCCAACTTACCGACTGACATAGACTGTGACCACAGATCCACACCAATCTGGTTTCAAGGCAGGCCACTCAACTGAGAATGCCCTCCTTACTGTCACTCAGGAGCTTCACACTGTTTGAGCAGCCTCCCTCTCCTCTGTCACATCCTTTAGGACCTTTCTGCTGCGTACAACACAGTGAACCACCAGATCCTCCTTTACACCATCCAAGAACTGAGAGTCTCAGGCTATGTTCTCTCCCTGCTCAAATCCTACCTAAAGGACCGCACCTACAGGGTAACTTGGAGAGGGTCCTTGCAAAATTTTGCTGAACTTTAGAGCATTTCTTTCCAACAAGCTGGCATAACATGGCTATCAATGGATTCCCTGCATTATCTACTTTCATATGATACCAGTATAGCTTTAAAACTGAGCCTGCTACTGCGTCTAAAAAGACAGTTATGTCAGCTGAGGACTCCGGCGACCTAGGGGAGTTTAAGAGGTTAAAAAGGCACTCCACCCTGCATAGAAGAGGAATATTATATATCATAGAATATTTGTATCTATTCACACGTGCTGTTACTTGACATTATCTATTTACGAGACCTTTACGAGACCTCCCCATTTTTCCCTCTCTTTATATTTATTTTTCTTTCTACTCTGCTTTATTTTCTAATAGGGATTCAATGTCATGTGTGCTAAACTTGCATCGTTATGGACTTTCAAGGTGGGGATGGGTGGGTAGAATGCTTGTGAAAGAAAAAGAAACGGAAGTTTCAGTTCAAACATTGTATGTCGTGCACCTGTCATTCAAGAAAAAACTTTTTTTCATTCACTTTTTTTCAGAGGTTAACAATTTCCATTTAATTTTACATTAGGGCAAAATTCTAGCTCATATGCAAAAATCCAGCCTGCGCATGTTACATTTTCACTTGTGACATATGTACATTTTATTTTTTTCAAAACATATATTCATATTTGTCATCTTTATTTATTTTTTCTAATCCTTTTACACTGGTCTTTAGCACAATTACATTATTACATTATTTACATTCTTAAATGATTTTATCTCATTATTGGCAGCTATAGACTTCCATACTCTTCGCTCCCGTGACCTCTGACCCATTCTACTGTAGTCTAATGTTGTGATACTACTTACAGCAGCTTACTCCATCAGAGCACCAATTGCAGCTTCCTCCAGATGAAAACGTCAGCTAAATGTTAAAAATGTGAATAATTCAGTGTCATTTACTGCCACCACTGAACAGAGGAGGCAAGCTGTCAGCTGATTTATGCTTACCATGCTGTCAGCTGATTGGCTGATCCCAGACGAAAGCCCTGCTCATAAATATTCATTATATCCAGTAAAAGAATTATAGATTCCTCTATAGAGACTCAGAGAGAGACACACAGCCACACAGAGGCCGACACATGGAGCTAATTTATTTACACTCTATAACAGAAGAGAGCACCAGAATACAAGATGTAACAAAGTGTACTTTGGTTTGGGGGACTGAATGCTTATGCTTTAAGTATTAGTTTGAATTTAACTTGGATTTTAGTCACAAAAACTGAAAACATACAGTGAAGAAACTCTTACCTACTGGTCAAAGTGTACTTGATTTTGTCGATGATTCTGACCGATGGCACCAATAGAGTTTCCTGTTCTATGCTGTGGTGGCATGGAGACGAGGGCTGGCTCCGGCTTTGGGGTGGAATTTGATTCTTTTGTAAGTGTCAGGCAGGATGACACTTATCCAGTTACAGAGCATCAAGGACTACACCTGTCACCCCCTTCATGCTTTCCTGGACAGCAGTACCTGCAATAACACGTTGATAGTACTGAAGGGCCCCTCTGAACACCACAGGAGACCCTCCCTCCCTATGGCCATCAGTCTGTCACCATGCAAACTGTGCACTGGTCATTTCTCTGTGCCTGTGTATATTTGTTTCACAATGTATACTGAGCATCTTTGGCTTATTTCGCCAGGACGAATAAAGTTCCATCTCAACTGTAGAGAAACCAATACGTTCACACTGCATTCTACACAGGACATTATTCTTTACACAGTAAACTACCCCGCCGCCCCCCAACACCCCCACCTATCTCTTAAACCCTAAATGTGACAGGAAAAGAAAAAAAGAGAAAAAACGGAATCACATAGGCAAATGATTGATTATCGTGCGTGCATGCTGAATTATTGACCACAGTGCAGGATATAACCAATAGTTTATACATAGTATTGTCTCTCACTGTGTCACTATCTAAGAAAGGCAAACATGCAAAGAAAAGAAAAGTCATAAGGCATTTCAGGTGATATTGTGATGTAGTGGGGCATACTGAAAAATTAGTTCTCATCCGGAATTAAATAAATAATGACTCCAGGTGGACCTAAAGCTTATGTGTCCAGGACCTTGGGATTAGATAATGAACAAGAAAAAAAGCAGAAACCAGCAACATGTCTGAGTTTTGATTTTTTATTCTTCTGTCTCTTCGTCTTTGCATTTTATTAAACAACAGACCAGTTATTACTTTTACGATGTGAGCGCAAATTCATTGTATTTTTATTTCTTTGATTGAAGGAGCTCCACAGATGCTGTTTGAGGAAGGTTTGTCCATGATGGCGCAGACTTTGGGCCCCACGCTGTTGCCTTCAAACTCTCCTCCGGCTGTCCACCAGATGTCCTCCTCAACATGAGCTGCAGCTGATTCTTGCCACAGCCACCAGAACCATGCAGGCCCTTTTCATTATATTTACGTACACATATTCTGGATGGACTTTGAGCATTTTGTATGGAGAAAGACTAAATAAAGGATTGTGGTATAGGATAAGCACATTGTATTAATTTTGAAGGCCACAGAGATTTTATTTTTTTATTATTTTACTGAGGAGGGAATTCTACATTCATAAGAAATGGACTGACTTGAGTATGTCACTAACATTAGATAACTAGTTTAATTAAGCAATAAAAAAAAAAAAAACTAATATATAGTTAAACACAGTAGGCTATATGCACATAATGTATTATTTTTATTTTATTGATTAACAATCTCTCGTTACAATGACAACTTTTGTGAACACTTCTGTTAATTAAAAAAAAGGAAAGTTGGCTACAGGCCATTTTATTCATCAGTTTCATTCATATGAATGCATAGTATTGTCCCCAATATATTTGTTCCATCATAATTCCTCAGCACTCTTCCTCAACCTCTTTGTCACGCTTCTTGCTCGACGTCTGATCCTTTTAAAGTTGAAAGACACCTTTTCCACCCAGCCTTACACAATGGGTTCTTGATTTATTCTTCTTCACTAAATTAGAGAAAATAACATTTTCTTTGAGTTTTCTTTGATTCCACAAACAAATTTGACAAACTATGGAACCCTTTTCTGTTTTACATAGGCTCACGACTTACTGACTGTCTAAAGTGTTCTTTACACCGTTCTCTTACTGCGGGATGTAGGAATCATTACCAGTTAGACTATATATACATATATATATATATATATATATATATATATATATATATTATAGATATACATACAATAACTACTCTTCATTGCCTACAACTTCTACAACACTTCTATTTATTTATTTATTTTCCTTATGTCTTTTGTATCTTTTGTAAACTAACTTCATTACTGTCATTTGTTGTTGTCCTTTTGTTTTCAAAAAACAATGAAAAAGTAATAATAAAAAAAATCCCTCAACAAAGTACATATAGAGTAGGCCTATATAAAGATGGAAACAACAGACAGACATTTTTGTTGTTTTATATACGTATATATTATATAAATTAGGATTCTAACAGGTGAAGAAGCCAGTCACACGTAATTAAAAGAGAACACAAAGGTGAACAGTGAAATTATTATCCAAAATGTAAACATCCATCACAGTTTGCAGATGCAGCCCACTTCCTGCTTCAACTTTGACCAAGACTGCTGTACGTATCGTAGTTGTGTGCTCTTACAGTTTTAGCTCCATGCTGAGTGTGCTCACATTTAGAGATCACCTGACTGTTTGTGTCTCCTGCCCTGTCTGACGCCGTGTTCCCAGATCTCAGCAATTATACAAGCACAATATTATAATTACACATACACTGATGGACAGTTACAAAATTACTACAATACAATGCAAAATTAATAAACTATAGTTTTTCAAGAAACGCGCAGTGCCTATATGATATGCATTATGTCATTCTTTTCTTTTACAGAATTATAATTCCCTGCTTTTTATTCTGAATGGCAGATGCATATTCAGGCAGCCTGACTTCGCCTTAGTTTAGCAAGCTCCCTAGAAACTCAAACCCAAGGCCACCATTTTTAAAAGAGTTTTTAAAAACTTTTTTAATTTTGGAAGTATTCAAATAAAAGAAGCAAACAGCAGCATATCCCAGACCCTCTCACTCTGTTTCTGAAACAACATCTTCAGGTGCTCTGTTCTCATCTGTGGTGAAGCCAAACAGAGACTTGGGAGAGTGGGAAATATAATGTATTTGGCCAGAGTAGATTTTTATGCAGAAATAACATCATATTACATTTTTTAAATCTTAAATATTATTCCCAATGTGACAAAGGATTCTCCAAGGTTTTATTTGAACAGCATAAAGATCCTAGGTATGATTATTAAAGTCAAATTGAACATTTTGTTGAAAGAAATATGAACTATAATAATGCTACACATATTGTGCCTTTTGTGTGTTTTTCGACACGTTTGTGAGAACAATGGTCAAGAAATGAGAGCTATTCTTAGGGCACACAGATATCAGCATCAATCAAATTCCAGTACTGACATCTTACATACATTAATGTAGGGGTATAAATCAAACTTCAATATTTGTTAGCAAGCAAGAAAAAACACACACACACACACACACACACACACACACACACACACACACACA
>CALSBV010010949.1:109159-157633 GCA_943590825.1 Bovichtus diacanthus
ACACACACACACACACACACACACACACACACACACACACACACACACACACACACACACCTTCATCATGCTGGTCTGGTCTAAACTTGGGGAGACGGATAACTGCATCCACACTGCATTAATAATGTTTTTACAAGACTGATAACATGGTATGTGTGTGTGTGTGTGTTTGAGAGAGATCTACAGCACTGCTTCTCCTGTTTATGGTGACAGGGTTCTGGAGTGTATCCCAGCATGCAATGGGTAAGAGGCAGGTTGTACTCCAGACAGGTTGTCAGTCTCACAGGCACTTTAGAGTTTCTAGTAACGTGCATGTCTTCAGCATGTGGAGGACACAGAGCGTAACAGTCTCATTCCTCTCTTCTTCCTGTGGTGAAGTCTTCCTTCACCACAGATTACAAACCTTTTTGAATGTTCTCAGTTCTAATTGGTTTAGCTGGTTAGATTTTAGAGTAGACATTCTACAGCTATAGGTTTACATTTTTGTAGCCAGCTGTAAACATGTCCCTCCTGAACCACTGTAGGACTTTCAGTTAGTTTGCTGTAAGCAGCTGAGCTGTACATGCCTTACTTTGCTTTTCCTGCCAATATCCCTGTAATACTGCAAAACACTGACAACTCGCCACACACTGTTGTTTCGCCGTGTCGTGTGTGAAAGATTAGGTTTTGTGGTGGAATATTAATCAATCTTGTAAACTGACCACCTGTGCTTTTTTCTTGTTCTTGTGTAGTACTGCAGGCCAAGTGATACGTGTGTATGGTGAGTAACCTATCCCAGTATTAACCCCCCCCCCCCACACACACACACACACACACACACTACCAAATGGCTAACACGCGTTCATTTATTAAGTACTCATTTCACAGTGTCTAATTGGTCTAGAGTATTTTTTTATAATAGAAGTTAGAGAGATTTGATTATTAGATTTAATACAGACCACAATATTTCTCTAACTTTACAGTTTTCACATTTGGTGAAGTAAGATAATTACTTTGTTGCCACCAGTATGATGAGAAGATTGACATTTGATCATTTGTAAAACTGAAGTCTAAAAACAAGTTGTGGTTTTGTGTCCGACCGTTTCTTTCTATTTTAGCTTCACTAAATCACTTCCTGGAATCTTGCCATTGCCGTGAGGTTGCCAGACAACCAGCAGGGACTCCAGTGAAAGACTGTCCGCCACATAACTCCTTGTAAAACCAAAACATGTTGTTTTTACACTTATTTTCCAAAATCAAACTATTCTTTGTAATTTCACCTCCCATTTCAGTTGGCAAACAATGCAATTGTGTATTACTTAATCTATAACTTATAACATGTAACAAGTAAATTAACTATTTATTGCGCTGTATTACAGTGTACTGTATTTGTTTTGCTGACTTAGACATGTCTGTTCCAATTCCATTATTATTATATGAACTATGAGAAGTTCATTGAGCCTTATACATGGGTGTCTTCTCGCTACACCGTGTGTGTGTGTGTGTGTGTGTAGGGGACAGTAGGATGTTTTCTAATAAAGTCTTTGTTGGGTGGCAGTCTGACTCTGATGCCACCAGAGGCTGAGACACAGAATATCACTGCCTAATAAATGGCTAATAAGACACAGAAGAAGTCTAATTATCAGGCCAGAAACTCGGGCTCTGAATATTCCTATTAATCCAACATATTGGATTAATTCATGGGATAACTGTGAAGGAGAAATTGCCATGTAATAATTTTCTGATATCCATAACCTGAACAGGTCATAGTCAGAGGAAGCATGATTGAATGAAGCTGTGGAGCAGTGAGACTGGTTTTATTCACATGACTGTAATGCATTTCAGACACACATCCATAACTGTCTGAGTTAATTCAGCAGTCCAACTGCTCGGACTGTGACAGAAAGGAAATGGCTGCTGCTCTGCTGTGCCGGGCTGTGTCTGTGGTGTGCAAAAAGGGATTTCAAATTACTCTGATGGAATATGTTTGTGTTTGTAGAAAAAGAGACCGTCCCCTGGTGTGGAGCATGTAGATGGAACAGAGCCACCTTTAGTGTTATTAGTTACACATGTGCTAAGGCTGGGGTATCATTTCAACATTAATAATACTGGTTCCAATATTCACCTTACCTGCATTACTCACACCAAAGCCACACTTTCATTGATAACTCCGTGGAATATCAAACCGGCCTTGTTTTTTACATTTTTTTTAAATAGAGACCAATGTTCTCAAACTCGGCATCTTAAACGTGACTCGAGACAAGTTTCCAGCCAAAGTCCAGCAAGGCCATTCCAGAGGCAGAAGTGCCCTACATGATGCCCATGGATTATGATCACTTGCAAATATGAACAAACAAAAGGAAACATGGACTAAAAACAGTGTGACTTTGGAAGATGCTGCTGAATCTTCATATAAGCTTCAGATACATTGGATGTATGTTCACGATGAGCACGTACTGGGAATTTTGTCAGTGGCGTATGATCAGGAGGAATGACTACAGCAAGTAAAACCTGTTTCAATGTTCATAAGGGCACCTGACTGTTTTAAGACAAAAGATCGTAACTTAAACAATTCAAAATGAAAAAAGAAAAAAGGATTGAGGTCTTGTCATACCGACCCACAATGTCAGGGTCTGTTTGTGTCTGTGTGTGTGTACATGAAAGGGTGTGTTCACGTGGTGCTTATTACACTGCCTCTGTGTGTGTGTGTGTGTGTGTGTGTGTGTGTGTGTGTGTGTGTGTGTGGTGGCTGTGAGGAAGTTTAACAAGCAATCTCTTTACTGCTTTGTGTGGTGCACACCTTCTTTTACTACTCTACCACAGTGAAGAAGGAGCAGAACACACACACACACACACACACACACACACATGTGAATGGGTTGGGTGGTTTGGTATTGAGTTCTCTCCGTCTCAGTTTATGAGGAAGCTGCAGTGAGGGAGGGGGAGGGGGATGGGGGGGCGCAGACATTAGTTTAATTGTAGTTGAGGTTTGAGACTAAAGTGAGACTCCAGTCACATACAGCATTTATGTAAAGTCTCTCATCCAAACATACAGCGAAAAAGAATAACTTTCTTATATCACGAACATTAGAGACAAGACTTGATCAATATTAATCTTTATAAACAGAGGATGCACAATCTGTAGGCAACGGGACAAGATTTTGGTATTTGGTTTCCGTTTGTAGTCCGAGCAGTATTGACCAATCATGTTTGAGCCGCCTCTGGGGAATGCAGATATTTCCGTGTGGAGAGCAAAAGAGGCCCAAATGGAACCCATCGACTTTAATCTGACGAAAATTTTGCTTTTTCATCAACTGTGAGTAAGTGTGAGCATAAACTGGCTACTTGTGAAAACAAATCCGCACGTGGACGTTGTCTCTCAACTTTCTCTCTAGTTGCTAATGGGACTGTAAACGAAGAAATTTATTCAGAAAAACATGAACATCAATAACACATTCAAATACAAATACCTGCAGCTGAAGAGATAATAAATTACCTGCAAGTTGCTACTCCAAATATCTCTCGTGGGACTATTAATCACTGATAGGTGGGTGCGCAGTGTTATATTTATATGTAATTGTGTCTGTACTGAGAAAGATTAGTGCTGCAGGCTTGTTACATAGATAACTGGATTAATGATCAGCAAGGAACATGCTCTGGTCACTCATGCACAGAACATCCCATGACTACAAATTAAAACACATATTCCAAGTAAACATTCTTGTTCATCAGAAAAGCAAAACAATTTTAATACAATGGATTTATTAATAACAGGCCAATCAGTGACTAAGAAGTAGACTGGTGAAATTCGTACTACGTAATATACGTAATAATAATACGTAAATACGTTTACATTTTATTTATTGAACGCAATATGCTTCGTCGAATACACACTGTGGTGTAATCTACTATAGTACACAGTACTACGTTTATACACGGCACAATGTATTATAGTATTATATTGCATCAGTTTATGTGTTTTTATTTTGTATCAACCACAAAGTTTGTGTTTTTATTCAGGACATGAAACATTACATCTTTTTTAATTACTTGTAAGATGACATAATTATCAAAAATACAGGAAGCTTCAGTGATTTTGTAATGCAGGAAAACAAATATTATTTAGTAATAATAAACAGAAACTCTATGCAGCAGGACAGCAGTTTGTGTTTAAAGATTAGTAGTAGTTATTAACAACATTAGTAAGTCAGTTTGACTCGTTTTTTACAGACTTATGCCTGCTGAATCTATAATACAGAAACTGGTCAGTAATATTGTATGGTCTACTCTTCCATATTACAAAAAAATCCTATTTTTATATTACCCTTGTGGGACCAAGCTAACCAGATTTTAAGATATCTATCTTTGGGATTTCTGACTCCACCCCAACACAGTGGAGCTGAATGGAATTTAGTGTTTCTTAGAAACGTAAAAATGGAAAGAGCCAACATGGCTTTCACAGACTCTTGTCCATGAAACACAACAGCATTACCATGTACCATATATACTGTGTTGTATATTAAACTGGATTTCCATTTAGCACAAGTCATGCTGTTTATTAATCCTTCTAATCCTTTCATTAAGCAGCTGACTCATTCACAGGTGCATCTTTATCACTTAAAATAGCCATGCGTTGGTTGTGTGTGAGGTTTATACGACACGTGTGTTTGTGTGGCTCTGCGGTTTGCAGCCATCTCTGTCATAAGCTACTGTTCCTATAAAAAAAACCTTAATTGCCACAGTAATTAGCACCGAACACACCACTGCATTTGGGTTGATCGAGGATAAAGCTGTACTGCACTGTGACTACAGTATGTGGGAAAGTACTGCAGTATGCTCGGTCGCCTTGTGTACTCCAGCGAGTTCCCTGCCTGGACAGCCTGGACATGATGTTAACATTTCCTCTGTACAGAATAATAAAGTGACTACTGAGTGTTTGTCCATGAACTATGACATAATCTTTCATCTTTAAACTTTAAGGAAGTAAAAATCTTGCCAGGATGTGGTAGAATGAGGGAATAATGGGTCCGACTGTGAGCAAAGTCCATCATAGTGATTTAGCATAAATAGTTTGAAGATATGTAACACAGTTGTGCAGGGATTACAGAGCTAGAAGATCTTATTTACAACAACAACTTTACAATATATATCACAAGTGACTTTAGATGACCTTTTATTTTCATTTAGAACAAAAGGTTTTTGAATTAACCATGTACATGATAATGTTTAGTGCTATGATTTGAACATACATGTACCAGTTTTAGAATAGTATATTAATGTGTGCAATGTGTTTTGCTGTTTGAGTTTGAGAGGGACAAGAGTTGATACATTTGGAAAGATGTGGTCATTGTATGCATTTAGTGTCTCAGCATGAACAGTGATCCACAGCAGCGACTTTGTGCAGTGCAGCCAGGTACACAACAGGGGGCAGTACCGATGTGTGTGAGTGTGAGGAATGTCTGCGAGAGGATAGGGTTGTTGCCAGGGGAGGGAGGGGCTTGCTTAGCTGAGAGGTGGGCTCATTGGTTGAAGAGGGAACATCCCTCCCACAGTGCCTGTCTGCAGATCCGAGGCCAGTTCCACCCTCCATATATTATGAGTGTATAGTGGTACAGTTCATTCTGACACACTTTAAAGCCTCACATTCACTGCCGATTCGTCTGTCGAGTATTACAGCATGACACAGTATTTCTATCGAGCTTTGCTCATTTTGTGTATTTTGTTTAACTGAAACATTGCAATGCATCAGTGTAGTCTCACTGCATCTTATCAAAGTTAGTGACAAGTCACACATGCAGTGACGTGCACAAAGCCATTACTTAGTGTTGATGTTCATGTATTAGTTCCATCTCGACTAAGATCCTGCTGCAGGGGCAAAGCCGCTGCTCTTAGCTGCTGTAGAGATTTTAAGAAACGACTACGACTGCAACCTATTCTCCACTGAATGAGAAAACTACATTGTCGTTATTATTCCGATAATGGAGTTCCAGCTTGATTACAGCAGATAATAAGGAGCCTTACCTCAAAACAGCTGTGGTCCTACGCTTACACTGCAACAGCGTCACAAGCACGTGTCAAGTCAACCACGAGACTGCCCAATCGATGATTCATGGGTGGGGCTGGTGGTCAAGAGAAGCCAGGCTGGAGCTGAGCAAAAGTGTGAGCAGGGTGGATGTTTTTTTTACACTTTCAGGAGAGGACAAGAGAACTGCCGCTTGCAAAGAAAGTTCAACTGAGACGACTTGACAAGGAGGGAAGAGTATAAAGAACTTCAATACTACACAAGTAACATTTAAAAACCAGCAGCAGATGATAAATCCTTTTTACCTGTAGAAGACAGGACTTTTTGGACATGTCTCCCACCTCTGTATAACAACAATCAAACAAATCAAATTTGCCTGAAGGGGCTTTACGATTTGTACAGCATAGAACCCCCTCTTTGCTTAGACCCTCGCTTCAGATGAGGAGAAAGAAAACGTTTAACAGGGAAAAAAATAGAAGAAACCTCCGGAAGAACAACAGAGGAGGGATCCCTATTCCAATACATTAACAACATGGTCACAACAGACACTGGACATCAGCTTTACAATCCACATGAGGACATCTTGCAGTCTGGTCAGCTCAACTCAGTGACTGGATAAAGAGTTTGAGTTGAAGCCGGTCATTCTGCACAGGAATTCCACAGCAGTGGTATCAATCGCTTGTGAAAACATGCCTGGACAGTTAAATTTAGCAAAGAAGCACGTTTTGATGAGCGATAACAGCAACAACAGCTGGTGCGATCCCCTCTTAGGGCGGCTGTGGCTCAGGAGGTGGAGGTCGTCCACCAGTCAGAGGGTCTGTGGTTTGATCCCTCTACAGTCAGCATGTCAAAGTCTACAGTCAACATGTCAAAGTGTCCTTAGGCAAGACACTGAACTCCAAATTGCTCCTGATGGCCAACCGTGTGTGAGTGTGTGTGTGTGTGTGAATGGTTATCTCTGATGAGCATGTGGCACCTTCTACAGTAGCCTCTGACTCTGTATGAGTGTGTGTGAAGGGGTGAATACTGATGTGTTGTAAAGCACTTTGAGTGTTCGCAAAGATTGGAAATGCACTATATAAAATCAGTCCATTCCATTCCTCTGTATAAGTATAAGTATAAGTATATAGCTATAGTATAAGCTGATAGATGTGTTAGAAAAGAAAGCTCGGTCAGACCTTTGTGTCACACTACTAGAGACAGTAAACCAGCATGCACCACATTAATACAGAGTCCCTGTACCTCTGCACAGAGATACAAAGACGGTGGCGTTGACTCAGGCACTAAAGAGCAAGCAATAGAGAAGTTGCCAAACTATAGTATCGCTAAACCATTTTGAGCCTATCTAGAATGACTGAGCTATTGTAGGGCGAGGGAGAGGAGAATGGAGAAGGAAAACATCTTTTAAAATGTATGCATTTTTGTAGCGATGCACTGAGACAAAAACCTCCCCAATGTTCCAGATGTTACTTGCTCCAGATGTTACTTGTGTCCAGGATCGGGAGTTTGAGAGGCTCATGAGCACAAACATAACAGACACTCTCTCTCACTTTCTCTCCCTCAGGAACTCATCCACACATTTGCTGTCCTTCCTGCTGGTGATAGTTAAACTGTTAAAGCTGATGTGTAATTGAGTGTTGACCACACATCCCTCGCTCCAAATAGCATTATAAATACAAGCTGGCAATACTCCCTAAACCCTTAATATATTTCTGTCATTTCTTTTGGAAAACCATGGCTTGGTTTATTTCACTCAGAAAGTGTATCTCTTTACTCTGCCTGTCGTAGGCCTACTAGTGTATTATAAACATTTTTTGTCCAGATTAGAAAATGAGCCAAAACACATTTTTTTCAAAATTCAAAAAGTGTCGCTCTGATTGAACCTGTCCTTACCAGAAAGATGACAACAGCAAAATAATTGCCTGTTCAATCGCTAAAACAAGTGAATTGGCTGTTCTTTCAGAAGCTAACACAGAATTAGCGTAAGTTCATGACTTTGACATGGGAGACCAATGTTCACGTCCTGTTTACTACCAACAACAGCAAGTATTGTGGGTTGTACACCATAGGTGGAAACATTACAGAAAAAGGTAAGGCTGTGATCTTGCAGTACGGCAACAACTAATCTGGAGGAGTCACCTGTTGAGCCATGAAAGCACCACATACCAGTGAGGCAATGCCATCCCTCTGGCGTTGTTTAGGATGAGGGTTGGGTGAGGCTAAAAATAACGATTCTACAACATGTTTGCTATTAAACAAGAGTCTACTGCCGTGCTAGCAGCGCTTTGAGCTAAATGCTAACACCAGCCTTCTAACATGCCCAGTCGTAACCTTTTGCTAAAGTATTTACCTCTCAGCAAAAAGAAAACAATATTCTTATTGTCAATAGGTGGAATGACATAATGAGACAACATTTGCCAATGAAAATGACATCCCTTTTGTTTTTTGTTTTTTTTAGCTAATCTAAAAGGAACCTCAAATAAATCCTGGTTCAAATGTCAGCTTCAGATGGACATGATATGTAGATCTGGACTTACATGTATGTAGGCTATAATGTGTTGCTCCAGGATGAATGAATTATGCCTGTTCTGCAACCTTCTGGTAGACGACTGGCAGCATTCTTCTTTGTAACCGATATGGATCAGTAACCTGTAACCAATTCTTCTCAGAGATTCCCCTGCTGTCACCCTGCTTTGGTTTCACATCCAACAGACTCATTAAACTGAAAAGGAAAATGATTTGCTCACCTAATTTATGCTAATGGTAGAACCACCTCTGAACATGCACAAGGGTAAATGTTACATCGCTGATTGTTTGTACCAGTCTGTTAATTACATGAAATTAAATGCAAAGCCATCATGGCTCCTCCTGATATTATATAGAGAACTAGGGCAGTGATCAGGAAAATATGATGTATTTTATTCTTGATGCACTTTTAGCTAATGTGTTAATTACGTGTCTTGTAGAAATAGATAGACATTTTGGCAAATATGCTTATTCACTTTCTTGATGAGAGTTAGCTTGGCTGGGTGGGGGGGGTCCTTTAATATCCTTTTGGCTCTGCACAGACACTTCTTCTTACTAATATCACTGACACTTGATAGATGGATACCAATGATGTTCTGTGAATGTTATACCCGTGAAGACATGATAGTGGTATCCATCTTCTCAAAGTGAATACGTGTAGTAGCTGTTAAGCTATTGCTTTATAAAACAAGACATTGATATTGAGCGTTAGGTGATTTAGTTCTCAGTCAAACAGACAGAACCATGTCTGGTTCACTCTGCCGAGACAGACAAACACTGCCAGCTTTTCACAGAGCTGAGGACCTTCAATATGGCCACCAGACAGTAAATTATGTCACATGAAAGCCCTTTATTCACTACTTACCTCTCTACATCCCACCTGAGCCCGTTTAGACAGGCCAGTCTGTCTGCCCCCTCTACTTATGGCCTTACGTGATTATACCACATTATTATCCTCGCGGTACCCTCTCTGTGTCCCGCCGTGCTAATCTCTGTTCAGACGTACCCACCTGTAATTAACCCTTCTGTTTATCGTCTTACATTATCACACACAGCCTGTGCAGAGCTGCTGCTGGTTTTAGCCTGCACAAGGATGGCTGACGTGGTGAACACCTGTCCAGGTGAATTGGAAATCAGTGCAGAGCCCCTGAGGTTTAAGGCACTCTCGATGATCTTGAATCAGCAGAAAGCACAGGGTTGTGCCACCGTTCCATTTCTCACACACTTTAGGACTTCTTTGGCACATTGTCTGAACTGTATTCACAACAGCATTAGGACTACCAACTGGATCTGGAATTCATTCTGCTGAAGGAAATGGATTACCTCACCAAACCTCAGAAGAGAATCATATGCTTCAGTTACAGCTTTGTTTGGATTCTATAAACCTCATATTGATTTCTCAATCAAGCATAACTGATGAATTGTAAAAGCCCTCACAATGAACACAGTTTTATTATTCATATTCTTATTTGTTTATACTTCAGCTTTTACTACTATAAAACTATAAGGTCCGTCTTTGAAAAGTGCATCAGTGTTCTCGTGCAGTTTTTGTGGGCTGAGTTGTTAAAACTATAAATTAAGGTATAGGCCTGATATATCCAATCCACTGTCGTTGAGCAGCACAGTAAAGCGTTTGATTTGTTAGAAAATTATAGTGTTGTTTTATTTGGTTTGGGTTTTATCTTAAGAAATGCCAGGGTAGACCACAGTGGAAAAAAGCTTGTTGCCATTTCATCTGCAGGAGTGTGAGAAACAATTCTTTTTAATGCATCTTTATTACAATGGCAAACACTTTCACATTAGATACATACCCATATATATTATAATTGAATGTATGCATCATCATAGTTTAGCGTGTAAGCATGCTAACATTGAACTAATTATCACTTAACATAGTGCAAGTACAGCTGAGGCTGATGATTTACAGGGATTAGGTCAAAAAGTATTCAAAGAATTAAATGTTGACCTGATGAAAAGTCAGAGGATCACCAAAGTATTTACGCTTCATTTTGAGAGGAACATGGATGTCTCAAGCAAAGTCGAGATGTTTCAGTCCAGAGATAAAAATGGAGAACCAACCGACCGGTGGACAGAGCGTCTTTGCCATCCCTAAATGCCGACTTCAGGTTTTTCTTATTATGTGATATTATTCAAGTTCATTAGATAAAGGATGTCTAATCTGACAATATCAAACAATCAGACAATATTGTGAAGAGCTGACCATCAGATGTGAGTAAAGAAATGTAATCCAGGGCAGCGAGCCAGAAGACAGGTGTCCTTCTAGGCAACACGACTAAATGGTGACACTTTGCAGACAGTTGAAAGATCCTGGTAGTTACCGGCATTTCTCGCTAACATCGACTCCCTTTTTCTTGGATAAATAACTGTTTGCGTGTAGTGAAGACTGTCACATTCATTAAAACAAAGCTAACTTCTCCACTTGGTGAGATGAGAGGTGAGAGGATATGCCAAACAATAGAAGATCAAACTACTCTGTATGGCTGTGACTTTTGAAGAATAGCAACAAAAGAAGTAAAATCATTCAGAAAATAGTGTATATTGATACTGAAAGTGTTTTAAAGTCAGTTTTGGCAAAAAATGACTGTTTCTAGAGAACAAGAGTAATTACATCAAAATGGAGCCAACCGACGGGCGGAGCATCTTTGCCATCCCTAAATGCCGACTTCAGGTTTTTCTTATTATGTAATACTATTCAAGTTTATTAGATAAAGGATGTCTAATCTGACTTGGCCATGTTGCTTCATTGGAGTCTTTCACCTCCTTTGAACTCAGACTCTGTTCTGACCCACTTTGGTTTCAAACTTTGTTTTTTTTTTCTGGTCAAATGGACACGCAAGCAGTGCCAGCAGCAGTCTGCTCAGATTCAGGGCGACAGTTCTGGTTAAAAGAGCAGAAGAAAAACTCAGAGTTACAGTTCAAGCAGCAGTGTGCACACAGCTCGTGTCTTTTATAGGAATCCATAGCCAACAGACTGATTGACTTTTCTGTCCAAAACCTTTTAAAGAGGAGGCCTGCTGCAGTGTGTGAGGGCTGTTAGACCCAATACTACTGCAAGGCAGGAACACACATGGAGGCAAATGCGTTAACACACAAATTCATGTTAACACACAAGAAGACAAACTGTATATTTGTATGCACTCATCCCAATTTTCCATTTTCTGTCTTTTTCTGTCTCACACGCACGCACACACACACACACACTAACAGCAATTTCAGCAATCTTTTAATCAGTTTATTGCTTCAGTGGGGGGTTTGTGTTTTGATTGTAAAACTCCAAAGAGAACTACTACAAGTAATGAGTGGTGTCACACTAATATGAATCAAGTCAGAGAGGTTATTTTATTCTGTCGACTGAACATGACAGATTCGATATAAAACTGCCATTTAAAGGTACGTTTCTTTCTGTATCTGTAACTGGATTTCGATCAAAGTGTATTATTATTATTATTACTACAGTATGTTACCAGAGATTAAAGAAAATGGAAACAGAAAAGACATTCTAACCTCATAGAGCTGCAAGATATTATATTCTGTGGAGGCCAAATTGAAGTTATAATGTATAGGCTGAATACCAATTCAGTCATTATTTAAGTCAATTGGTTTCAATTTTGTCCAGTTCAGGGACCACATCACTAACTACTGAGAAAAGTCATTAGAAATAATGTTGGAACAATATTCATTGTGTCTTCTTATTTATGGTCCAGTTGCTACTTTGCTGCCTTTACACTCACCACCTCCACTGTAGAGATTCTTGCAAACAAGGACTTTAGCAAAAGAAGAAGAAGCCTCAGCTTTCACATGAATCATTTCCAATGCTTGTCTCTGAGTCCCACCCAAAGCAAACACAAACGGTAACCATCTGCTCTGGTAATTAAGGATAAAGATCTACTTCTCATTTTGGTTTCAAGTTTGAGGTGGAAAGGGATAGCAGGTTAACGAGGGGGACGCATTTTGTTAATTTTGCTAACAATGGGGACGGCGCCGCCCACACACCCCCACCACCGTTTTCCTGAGGTATGTTGTCTTTCAGGACAGTCTCGTTGCCTTTCTGTTTTTGCTGCCATTTTAAAAATTTTTATTTCTTCTCTTCCATTTGATTTAGTACTGCGGTTTAAATAAATACGGTCGACCTTCGCTGTGAAATGAAACCATTGTAATTAGGTTATGTTTAAGACTAATGAATTAGGGGTCCTGAGAAGACAGTGTTAACGCAGTAACAGTCAGCCTCACACATGGGAAAAAAAAAAAAACTGTGAAGGATGAATACGCAGGGTGGTTCGGTCAGCCAGGAACTTTCCCCGGGTGTAGATCCCTACACAGTAACCATGATGTCTGTTCCAGGTGTCTACTTTCTGTGTTCGCTTCTGGTCGCACTCAGAGAGAGGTGTTTGAAATAATTCATGTAAAAGTCTTGTTTGTTTGGGAAGCTGTAGGAGGCTCGTGCAGCTCACCCTGATATACTTTGTTTTACACAAGTCCTCGTTTCCCTGAATCTCTACAGAGGAGGGGAAGAGTGCCAAGTTAGCATGAACCATAGAGCCATAATAGCCACATTTATGAGACATACGCCAGGTTAAAATAAACTGGAATTATCGTAAAATATGGTGCTCAAAAAGCTGCATTTTTTCTATACTTGATGTATTCATCCAGGAGGTTCTGTTTTGAAAGGGTTTAGAGTTGTCTTGCTGGTGTTTATGATAGTAGATGAGCATAAATTCAAAAGCTGAAATACTACTAAATCTATCTTCTGGTTGTGAACGATCAAGAAACAGACTTATAAGTAATCAGTACAAGCAACTTGCTCATGTTAAGCTCCGGTTACAATTTCACATCTTGTGTGTTTTATTGTTGTTCTAATGGATCATTTAACATCTGACCAAGGTACAACAGTTGAAAATCTGCCTTTTGGCGAACACTGGCACATTCACAGTGATGTTGATCAATGTACATTGTCAATGTGCCGCTCTTAATAAGTTATTTGGAGATGAGCTCTTTGTCAGGCCAGAGGAAACAAGTAAACCATAAGGTTCAGTAAAGTGCAGCACGACCTGCTGTCAGTCACCACCATTAGATTTTATACCTCTCCGTCATAATAACTTTTATTTATTTTCTGTTACACACTTTAGTGTCACCTGTGAACACACACTTATAATGACTGCTGGCATCCTGACGCATGAGAGCATAAAGACGGTTTAAAAACTACTCCTTTTTAATGCTTTTGTTGTAGTTATGAATTGTTTTCTGTGCTTTGCGAATATTGTTTCCCTACATTAACAATTACTGTATTAAATGAATAGTAATAATAAAACAATTACAATAGTGTTTGTGTAAAGGCTTTCAACAAATGCTGAGCCAGCTTGCAAAGTTTTTTCAAAAAGTTTAGCCCAAAAGCTAATCCATCATAAAATATAAATCTTAATTGTAGATATTTATATGTATTTTTGTAATTTTGTCATCTACGAAATATAATTAAGCATTAAGAACCTTTCGGTTGGTCTCTTTGCACTTGATTATACATTCGTACATTTGTTTTTATTCTGTATTCGATTACATATTAGACAGACAGATTAGAACTGTGATGTATAATTCAATTCTTCACATGCCCTCACACAGTGAAACATCATTGTCCTTCTTCTGGTAGAGTGAGTGCAAATGGTATCTGTTCACTTTCAGTCATGAGACAGAGTGAACAAAACCTGTAGAAATATGTCGCTATTATGCGCTCTACAGCAACAGCTAGTTGGAAGAAAAGCATAATAAAGGACATTTTGGTCATTCCTATCTAGAAACATCCATTAGACAGCTAAAAACATCTAAAAGTCTAAATAGCAACGTGTTCTTTCAACACAATGTGAACTTTTTTCGGTTGCAGCACTGTCTCCGTTGTGCAACGTCACAAAGAAACAAACAAGTTGTGTGTTTGTGGCTCTGGGCGTGGTGTTAGCAACCGGAAAAAAACTGCTTCTGTCCTGTAGAGTTTATGGCTGTGTAACTTAACAGGGGATCCCTTAACAACCGCTTTATTGTCAGTGCAAAGGTCAGCACATTAAAAAAAAAACAGAGATACATTATTTTAAACCTTCCGTCACCTAAATCAGTCACATATCAGGATTCTCAGAGGCAAGAGACATGAGGGGCGGTTCATTATGATGTGCTTATCTCTAATTACAAACTGTCAGTACAGTGAAACATTTAGGGGGATATGCTGCTGACTTTCATTCTGAGAGTGAGATGAGATGATCAATCTCTTGGTCTTTGTGGTTAGCCTAGCTTAGCATACATACAGGAAACAGGGGGGTTAAACTAGCCTGGCTCTGTCCAAGGTTTAACAATATTCCTACCAGCAACTCAATCTCAATAACTCAACACATTAATTACATTGCATCTTGTTAGTTTAATCCATACATGAACAGAAATGTAACAACGTCATTTTGTGGGTTTAGGCGTAGTTATGTGCCGGTTGAACACATCCCGGCACAGTGTCTGTGTGCAGCTTCCCAGGATGTTGTCAGGCTCCATCACACCTGTACAGAGACTAACACCAGCTACCACCGCTAGCTGTTTCCCCCTACTTCCAGTCTTTATGCTATGCTAAGCTAAGCTACGACATCCTGACTCCAGCTCTGGATTTAGCCCACAGACACCTGATTTATATCAATCTTCTCCTCTCACCCTAACAAAGAAAGCAAATGAGTGCATCTCCTAGAGGCTACACTTCCACAGGATTGTATGATAATGTATTTAAACACTCAGTCCTTCTGTCATGATCATACAGTGACTGAAACTCTGATGTACACAACAACTTGGCCTCTAGTTTCCAAGGAATTTAATATGTTCTCTGTCCTCTCCTTACTGAATGTGTCAGTGAATGCTACTTAAAGTTTACAGTTGTACAAATAAATAAAAGCAGTAGTCATTAGTGTTACAGCAGAGAAAACAATGAAAACCACCTTCAACGCCATAATATGTACATTAAAGTCTTCACTTGGTGCAATTGTGCTTTTACAGACACTGACTTCAAAATGTCTTTTTTCTTCATCTTCTCTCCTCTTTACCGAATCTGAATCTGAAACATGCCACAAAAACACATAGCCACAGACTAATATGTGCACACTTACTGTAGCTATGCATTGTGTGTGTGTGTGTGTGTGTGTGTGTGTGTGTGTGTGTGTGTGTTTGCACACCCAGGAAAACATCACTGGTTAGGTATAAGGATTGAAGACGCTCAGAAAACAACAATGCATGTAGTGAAAAGTGACACATCTGAGGATTTAGAAGGTGTTTGGTTTACATTAAAGTGCAAAAATACTCTAACACACAATATTGTGAAGAGCTGACCATCAGATGTTAGTAAAGAAATGTAATCCAGGGCAGCGAGCCAGAAGACAAGTGTCCTTCTAGGCAACACGACTAAATGGTGACACTTTGCAGACAGTTGAAAGATCCTGGTAGTAGTGAGCATTTCTCGCTAACATCGACTCCCTTTTTCTTGGATAAATAACTGTTTGCGTGTAGTGAAGACTGTCACATTCATTAAAACAAAGCTAACTTCTCCACTTGGTGAGATGAGAGGTGAGAGGATATGCCAAACAATAGAAGATCAAACTACTCTGTATGGCTGTGACTTTTGAAGAATAGCAACAAAAGAAGTAAAATCATTCAGAAAATCGTGTATAATGATACTGAATGATTTTCCAAAGTGTTTTGAAGTCCGTTTTGGCGAGAAATGACTGTTTCTAGAGAACAAGAGTAATTATATTTAAATCATGGAGAAACCTTTACCCTGAATGTAATGTCTTTTGAACAATGATGATATTGATCTCTGCTCATACTGTGGGCTTAAAAAGTAGTTAAGTTAACCAGTGAGAAGTCAAACAACTGGAGGTCAGCAAAAAACAAGATCTTTCAGTGGTACTCTTTAAGGATTGTTAGGAGTGGTCATATTGAATGCAAAGTTTTCTGAGCTGCAAAGGCAACGAATAAACACAAACTGAATCAAAGTGGCATCCATACCATCCATGCCAAGTTGAAAGTATTTCAACTGGAGTGAAAACTTTGGTCCTGAATCGGAGGAATGTATGACTGTTCTTTAAGAATGCATGAAAACAAGTTGGTAGATTGTTTGTTTGGGCCGAAGAATCACGCACTGTGCCTACAATCTGGAGGTCAAAGTCATGAAACTGAAGCAAGACGAACATTTGCTCGCTGTTCAATCTGAATGCATCTTTAGGCTGCCTGTGTGCTCCAAATGAAAATGAATGTTGCATGTTGGGCATGCTACTGAAAACGTTTGTTTTCAGGCCAATAATTGAACAGCTTTTTTTTGATATCATCTAATAAACATTCGGCTCTAGTCATTCAGCAGTGTCATGTGACTGGTATTGTTTGAGATAAGACCTATGAATGGTGTGTTTCCCCTTCCTACTTAGTGAGACTTGGCAAGCTCCACCATATACATGGCATTAGTTGAAGTGAGAACAGTGAGTAAGCTCAACAGCCTTGGAAGGTGATGTAGCTTCTGTCCGGTTTTACACCATCTCTTCTCTACGCTCCAGACCTGTAGGCTGGATGTTGGCCTTGGGGCTCCGGGGCTGGCTCAGTCCCAGTGCCTCCCCTCTGGCTTTCAGCAGTTGTTCTGGTCCCCAGTGCAGGCAGAGGGGGCAGGGACATGAGGCGGGATGGTGCACAATGCTGGTGGAGGGGTAGAGGGCTGCTGCGGTTGGAGGCAGCCCCCCTGCTCTGTTGTGGTACTGGGAGATGCGGAGTGCATCCAGGGTCCTCATGGGTGCGCTGTAGCGGCTGTGAGCTGAGGACGCTGGTGAGGAGAGAGCCAGGGGGTAGTGGTGGTGGAGGGGGAGGTGGGGGAGGTGGGGCGGGATGAAGGGGTACGGCAAGGTGGAGGAAGGAGAGGCATGGCCGAGCAGGAGCGCCCCCAGGGGGTCGACGAGAGGGTGAGGCCACGGCAAGGAGTGTCTCTGCCTTTTGTCCTTCATCCTCCTGTTCTGGAACCACACCTGGAGAGAGGGAAGGAAGGAGGGAAGGAAGGAAGGAGGAAAGGAAGGAGGAAAGGAAGGAGGGAACGAAGGAGGGAAGGAAGGAGGAAAGGAAGGAGGGAAGGAAGGAACAGAAAAAAAGAGAAAAACAGAGTTGAGAAGATTTGGACAAGAGCAGAAAAGAAGGTGAGGACAAGGTGCGAGAAGACAGGATTTGTTGAACCATAAAAGAATAAGAGAGAATGAGACAAAGGTAAAGGTAAAGGGATGCCGGAGAAAAAGACATGGAAGGAAGATAAAATAAATAGAAGAAGATTAAAGGTGGAGTCACACTAGGCCTCCTCCATGGAGAGGACAATATCGCAACCAACAAAATAACCAATATTGACGTTCAATATCAGAAGTATGTTTACAGCCTTTAGCTTACATCTGCTAGTTAACACTAAACACAAAGTTCAGCTGAGGCTAATGGGAATGTCATTATTTGTGCAGGTATTTTGTCTTAAACCACATTTTGTTTTAAATGCAGACCTGCCAAAAGTGCTCGATGCATCATCAAGATTATCATAATTCATGCTCCAGGGCCATGTATATGTGTAGCAAATTTCCCAACAAATCCATCCAATGGTTGTTGAGATATTGCACTAAAAACAAAAATGAAAAGTCAAGGGATCACCAAAGTCAATAGAATACATTGTGTGGGAATCTTGGATATAGTGTAAAGTAACGGGTCCAACTGCAGATGTACTAATGAATATGATACTTAATGTATATAAATATTTAATTGCAATGCTCTTCACCATAATACAAACGCGTTTCACTTTATTTTCTCGAGTTAACTGGACTGTAGCACTGACATCTCCACCTTCCCAGAGCTTTAAAGCTGACACTGACAAGTTGTCTGTGTGTCCGTCTCATCGGTCACAATTACTTTACCAGCTCATAGAATCTCCTTGGAAGGCTGTGCTTCTGAAGCGTCAGGTGGCGGAGTTTACAAGTTCTCGCCTCACATTCCTGCTCTTTCATAAAAGGCCGTCCAATGGTTGGCAGAAAGGTGGGTTTACTGCGAATTAAAGCTGATGCACTGGACCAAATGTTACACTGCTAAACCTGTCAGTACTCCATCTAGCGTGCTTACTAAATGAAAAGTAAGAGGATAGATTCATGGGAGAAGTCAAAGAGGTTGAGAAGCTCTTACAATTTTAGCTTCCTGTTTTGACCTGTTGGGTTTTATTTATTGGCTGTGCCTGTAGGCGGAGACTGAGAACAGAGGTAAGACGGCATCATTTCATAATGCTTGGAAATCAGAGAAGGAGTTATTGAGCAAAGGCACTGTTGTTCTGAAAGCCCAGTGTCAGTGTAGTCAGCATGGAGCTGGCAATGAGCTCAGCCAGACATAAAGAGCAGAAGCAGCTGAAAGAGCCTGGCTCTGTCCAACAGTGCCCCTTCCAAGCCTTCTGAAGCTCACTGATTATCATGTTGACATGAGATGTTCCACACAGACTGTTCCATACATAACGGCCCCCTACAACCACACACTGCAGCTTTAACTTTCCAGATAAAACATGTTAAATGAATCATATCCCATTTTTCGCTCTCTCGACCCAGAGATAGATGAGAAGACAGTAACCACTCTGTAAGCACACATGTCTGTATGCTAAATGTGAAGCTGGTTAGCTTAGCTTAGCACTAATGAGTGCAAATAGGGGGAAACAGCTAGCCCGTCTCTGTCGAAAAGAATCTCAATCTCAACTCTCTGCCTCACCTACCACCTGTGTCTGTGGCAAACAACGTTTATGATACTAGTTAGCCAAACTTGTTATATCAATCTTGTTATATTGCTAACCATTTCCCGTATTATAAACTACAACTCGCTCTGTTGAAGAGCGTGATGGAATTATACCAGGAGACAGAAGCTTGTGCACAGGCTGGGGTTCCCGGGAGCCCTGCTTCTGCCAACCATTGTCATATGCAGGATGAGGAACACTTTCTTAAATATGAAAAACCATATTCAAAATGTATTTAATTTTAAAGCTTATCTCTGTCCATACAAAGCTGGATGTATTGAAACTCGAGCCAAACCCTTGACATTGTATTGGAATCACTTCTAGTTCATTCCAGTGCAGTGACTAGTTCCCCAGTATACTAATCTGCATGGGGCCTTGGGGCAAAGTATATTAGCTGCTGGGCCCCTTTGACACCCTAGTGCCTCCCACTCTGTGCGCACGTGTAGCCTACACTATTACTAAACTGGAATATTAAATGAGCAGGTTTTCTGTCAAACTGCTAGTCAAATGCAAACACCTCCATGTTGCTGCATGATAAAAACAACTTTCTATTTCTGTGAGAACAGTTCTGCCTGCTTCCAGAGAGGCTCTAACCCGGAGTTCACTCAGGAATCTATGAGCCGTTATTATGAGATGTTACCGGCTGCTTGGTTTACCTTTATCGTTGTCTCCGGTAAGTTGAGAGCCGTGGCCAGTTCGCAGCGCCGGGGTCTCGAGACGTAGCTCTCCTTGCCATACTCCTGCTCCAGCCGGGACAGCTGCTCGCGCGTGAACGCCGTCCGGTGCCGCCGGCTGTGGTCCAGCAGGGCGCTGCGCGGGCACGGCTCCGTCTGCTCCTCCGCGCCGGGACATTGAACCACAGCGGCGGCCGCCACCGGCGTCTGTCTGCCCTCAGCCACTTCAAATAAAGAAGAACGAAATAATAAAAGCTTCTACCTGTTAATATACGACAGGGAGGCTTTTATTTAAGCAGTAGCACACGCGACAAGACTTAACTTTGCTGTGCGCTATGTTATAAACACACTGTAAATGCAATATTGCCACAACGTTGATCAAGTAAAGGCCTGGACTTTAAGAATTGCCTGTAACTTTACTTTTGCCATTTTAATGTTCGTGGTGTCAGAAACTCCAGCAGTAAAACTTACGGTTAATTACAATATATTTTCATAGTGCTCTATATCTGTGACTGGTGCAGGACTTTTTACACAGTAGGCATACTCCTCCTAAAGTAAGTTTAAAACGTTTTTTTTTTTAAATAATTTTTTATATATAACAGTTTGTTTCAAAAGAAAAGAAAACAAGTATTTAAAAGTACATTTTGGTTGATTTAGCAATTATTATTATAATAATCTTTACACATGCAGTGGGGTCTGTGGGACCCCAAACGATGCGGAAGTTAATCCAATGTCAACACAAAGGTTTAATCATATGGACAGTTTGTGTTCTGGGGCATTTTATTCACTTCTTTATTTTGAAATAAGACATTCTTTGTAAATGTGTCAGTAAAATAAAAGCAGACAGTAACCCCGGTTATTCCAGATCCTGTGGGTAACTTTTTGGAAGCACTTTACAAAAGAAAGAAGAAATAAGCAAATCCTTGGGTCTCAGGGATGAACAAAGTTGGCTCAGACGCTATTTGTACAAGTACTTACGCATCAGGCTGCTTCTGTGTTAGACGTGTTAGAATGAACAAACAAATACAATCCCTCCTCTGTGTCTCTCTCTCGGTAGCTCCTCGGGTTGGATACCCCCCCCCCCTCTGCAGGCTGCTCCGCTCCGGTGAAGATGCTGTTTGCTGTCTGACAAAAAGTTATCTCCCTGACACTCTCACACTTCATCCAGGTCTGCTCAGACAGTCAGGACGAAGATGAGGTGTTTTTGACCCAACTCCCCCCTCCTCCCTCACTACTGTCTGTGTTCCCCGGGGCTGCTCTGCTCTCCTCCTCTGCCCCTATCACAGGCGCTCCAGACGGGCTGTCGTGTGCGCGTCGGCCCGGCGCGGCGCCGCGGCCCGCAGAGGTGTTAAAGGTGTTTAGGGATAAAGCCTTTGGTCTCCGTCTCGGCCTTTGTACTTTTGTTATGGAGAATTAAAGACACACAGGCAGAGACAGCCACCAGACTCACATTGTTCTCGGCTGTTTGATGTTTGCGGGTTTGGAAGTAAATCATTACAGGCCTAATGGCTCCAAATTGGCCGAGGTGTATCACGATGGAGAGGAATTATTTATTAAAATGATATCCGATACGTATTTGTAATAATCAGTCTTATACAGGCTATCAGATAAAAATAAAAATATATATTTTTCTCCCTCAATGTTCTGAGTCCTTTTGGACATTTTATTTTTATTAATTATTTTCTGTTCCAAGGTACAACGAATATTATGATTTAGTATAGCCTATTTTCGCGTATTACTGAGATCGATAATTCTTTAAACATTTAATCTCCATTTTCTGAGGGTATAATTAGCTGTAATAAAGTATTTATTTTAAATGTGTCTGAAATATAATTTAATGAAACTAAATATTTGATTTGTAAATAAAACTTTTACGACTTTTATAAAAAAAAACAAAAAAAACCCCAGTATTTTTATACGCTATGCTATGGAGAATTATTCTTTGTTTTGATCAGGCATTTAAATAATAACCAGTTATGTCAATAATACTTGACAGGACAGATCATTTGAGCTTCATGTAGCGTAATAGCAGTGCAGTATCAATCAGAACGCCATCCTTTAAGTGTACAGCCTCGCCTCCAGTGGAGAAGATGACCCTTGAACCTGTGTTTTGGAGTTTATTATGGCTATAATCTGCACTGATTGTTAATCCAGCGGCCAGATGATGATAAAGAGGACAGGCGGGGGACAGAGACAGACAGACGCCAGGTAGGGTGGAGGCACTTTTCTTCTTTTCTTTTTAACTTATTGAAACTCAACATGCACAGTATTAAAGTGATGATCCTTCCCTCTGTCACAAACTGGGCTGCACATTTGAAGGTGACAAAATATAACCATGAACATATGACGTTAATAAATACGAAAATACATATGAAATGATATAATAAACCATTTCACCAAATAAGGAAGTATTTCATGTTGTATATGTGCTGTGCATGAACAAATATACAGTAGCTACAGTAACCTATATTCCTTTTGTCACAGGTAGAACTGCACAGTATTTGAACCTGACGTTAGTGTTTGGGGTCAGTTCGACCCCAGAGAGGTTAAACTGTTACACCTCTTATAAGCAACCTTTTATAAAACTCCACTAATTTACAAATCCAGATAGATTTATTTGAGTATTGTGTGTAATCAAATCAAATCAAGTTTATTTATATAGCCCAATATCACAAATTATACATTTGTCTCAGTGGGCTTTACAGCCTGTACAAAGTACGACACCCTCTGTCCTTAGACCCTCACATTGCACAAGGAAAAACTCCCTAAAAGATACCCCACAATTAGTGGGGGAAATATGGATAAACCTCAGGGAGAGCAACTGAGGAGGGATCCCTCTCCCAGGACGGACAGACGTGCAATAGGTGACGTGTGTACAGAACAAACAGCATAGTTAAAAATACAACATGGACAATCTATGCGACAGAAAACATGATACGATGGTATATATAAAAAAAAGATGGATCCAGGGGGATGTCAAGGCTTCCTGGAAGTAATAATTCCTTTCAACAACACCAATCACGGTTATAGAGCAGATGCATTTCCATTGTATTTAACCAGGTTTTACAGTTGAGGAAAGAATGAAAGCCTCCTGTTGATGTCTTAAAGGGGCAGTCCAGTAATTAATTTGTGCACTTCTATAAAATTGGGGGAATGACAAGACACACATTAACAAGACTACGAGTCTACATTCATGCCATTGGCTCTGCCACATTGTACTTTAGCTAAATGCTCACATCACCATGCTAACATGCTAACATGCTAACATGCGTACAATGATAATGATAGCATGTGCTTGTTTAACAGGTCTAACGTTTAATATCTTTACTGCATTGTTTAGCGTGTTAGCATGCTGACATCAGCTCGGTAGCGTTGACAAAGTCAGTAGGATCCATCCTCTGGGGATAAATGTTTCTTTGAGGAGTAGAATGACCCACTATTTACCTTGAAAGAAAAAAAGTGTTTTCAAGCTGTTGTTGTTGTTATGGTTACTTCAAAGAAGCGGTTGGAAACAGGAAACAATGTCACACTACTTCCTCTTTTGTTCCCAATGGACAAGAGTCACACACGCTGATAGAGAGTGTTGTCACTTGAATATAAAAATATGTTGTTTTGGGGGACTGATGCTGTCATTTTTTCGTGAGGACACTTTTTGTTAAACTTGGTGGTTCAGGCAGGACAAGCTCATGCTGTGCATGCAGCCCAACTTGTATCAAACCCACATAACTTTATTTAAATTCAAAATATTTGAATATTCGACTCACGTCATATAGCTTCAATGAAACAGTGAAAACAGAATGTATTTGATACTGGCAGAGAATGTGGAGTAAGATGATTTTATCAACCCTAAAGCTACTTAACAGGAAATAAAAGAAAAGCTGTCGGCTAGGATGTTTGAGATTGAGTCCACCTTACATGCCGGTATGTCGGTTCTGGCTTGAATGTAAAAGTGGTCTGAGTGCAGGCTCAGCGCCGTGTTGTTCAGCAGCAACTCAGCGTCGGAGCTTCATCTCCTCTTCACTCACGGTAGCTTGCTTTCTGTCCCTTTGACGAACCTAAAGTTATTTTTTCTCCCTTTGAGGTAAACATTGGAACAACACGAACATGGCTTTCATGTGTTTTGAATATTGATGGTGAGAGAAATGCTCTGGCCTAATTTTGAGGTCACGAGAATAAAGGTTGGGAGGCTGTCATTTACATCTGTCAGGCTGCCATTTCTAAGTCTCCTGTTTTGTGTGAGAGATCAAACACTCATATTCTGTCTTCTTCACCATATCCATATTTGAGGAACAATTTATTCCCTATGCAACATGTGTTAAACATATGTAACTGGGCTGCACATGTTTCTATAATGTTTTGAGAAATTATATGGGGAAAATATGTATTTTGTCCCCATGTAAACCCACATACTGAATCGATAAAAAGTGAAACAAGTTAGCAGGGGTTGTGCAATATATGCTACTGTCTTTATCTAAAGTACTGTGTTGTTAGCTAATGACTGGCATGCTTCAGTTGCACTGTGGATTAAAAGCCTCATTGGTTTGTTTATTTTTCCAAATGATAGGTAACAGTCCTACATGGTGTTTTGTTCAAAGGGTTGTCTCATACATTTGGAGACATGTATCCAAATTGTCCATATCTGGTCCATACATCAGAGATGATTTGTCTGCTAGCAATCATATACAACAGAGTTTTTGGGGAGGATGTTATTAATAGCTTAGCATTCATACTGTATTTCTGGTTTCCAGCCGCTTTCATTCTGTATAAAAAACATTGATTTAAAACAGTGATTATGTCCTTAAGCCTTTGAAGCGTTCAGTGGTCACTGTGGTTCTTTAAAACACAGAAAATAGTCGTTTCTTCTGATGAGACGACACAATCCAATCTGTTTTTGTGCTGACATGCTAAGGTGGTTTGATCAACCCGACAGAATCCTACAGAATTCAGCAACAGCGCACCACCACCGCTGCAGCTGAATTATGAGTGTCCCTACTAAAATATCACACAATCATTAATATTAATTAACTCTGATCCCTGCTTTCACAGAGAGAAAACAACCTGACACAGGAGCGCGCGCCTACTGCATGTGTTCAATTTAACCCCTAATTACAGGATAACTAACATTAATTTATCGAAACCACGAGCGAGTGGCATGCAACGATATCCTGTGTACACACACGACATGGAGTGGAGCAGAGAGGAACATAATAGGTGTCCGTACAAATAGGCTTGGTGAATGACACGCTAACGTGCTGACGGATTCTGTATTTTGGTGTTTTTAGATGAGCTAGACCAGAGAACGTTTTTTATCATTTGTGAGCACAGATTCCCTTGAAAAAAATTGCCTTTTATATGCTATATTGTTTGTCAGCAACCAGTCATGTGGCAACTAAGGAGGCAACTTTGCCTTGTGTGCTGATTAATTTGAGCCAACATTATGAACAGAGTGTGAAGAGGTAACAGTGGTGACGTCAAACACGTCTGCGTGTTGTGTTGCAGAGATATCTACTGAAGTTAGCATGCTAACAGCTAGCTGCTCCGTCCAGTGTGTAATACCACTTGTTCCTCTAGAGGTGATAGTGAGTCAGGGTAGCTGCAGTCTGCCTCAGTACAGAGGGAGAAGAAGAACAGCTGCCTGACTCGAGCAGACTCAGGGTCGACATCACACCATGATCCCTGCACGTTCTGATACTTTGTTTTAATTAAATCCAAAGTGGCAGAAACGAGAAAAGGACTCGCAGCCTCGCCTCGTCCTCACCGCCGCAGGGAGGCCGTTTCTGCTGTTACACAGCTCCATCAGTACGCTGGAAGTCCTGGTTCCGAGCCACCACTGCTGCTAACTGAAGCTGCTCCTCCCAGAGCCTCTGCACGCTGCAGAAATACTGCCCCCTATTTCTTTGGAGCAGGTGGCTCAGAACTACACATTGCACCTTTGAGACACCAGTCATAACTTAGTTTTAATGAAAACGGAACTCCTGGCCTTTTATTGTCGTGTTCTTTATCACTGTGTTTGACGACTAAGTGCTGTGTGGTGGATCTAATTTAAGCCCTTTCACACCAAGCACGGTAAAAAAGTAAAACAGTAACACAACAGCGTATGTACACTTAGATATATGTTTAACCGATGAAATCCTTTGTTCCAACTGATGTCATAACATATATAGCATAATAAGTAGCCATGTGCACTATTTAGGAGAATACTAACTGGACAGCATTGATGCAAATGGAACACGGCATCGTTGAAAATTTGTACCGGAACCGGTGTGCATAGTTGTCATGCCCGCACATCCTTTTCGCATGGCACTAGTGAGAAACTGCTTTTATGTCAATGTGAAGAGTGGTTCATGTGGATTTCCAAAAGTGACTGATAAATATTTAAAGAAACTTTTAAGTATTGATTTTTATTGATATTGAGTGATTCATTGAAGGAGTGGACAGCATGCGGCCTCACCTAGAGAAAAAGCCATCTTGAGTAAGTCAACCCAGGGGAAACACCGTGTTAAAAAGGTTTTTCAAATAATTTTTACAATATGGGCACTTGGCAACTACGGTGTGGTTAATTAAACTATGGTTCAAGTATGGTAAACTCTGGGCAATTTAAACACTTTTGGCATATTTAAACGACAGGAACTTAACAACCTGTAACCTGGAGCTTCCCATAAGCTGAACTTTAAAATGAATTTCATTCAGATTTTGTATTATCAAGGTGAAACCAGAAGAAAATAAATTGACATTTCCATGCACTGATTAGTAGGTGTATGCAGCTGTGAAACACACAACCACAAACAGAGCAGAGGTTGGATAAAACCCAAACATTCACCCAGACCTCCTCCCTCAGGGCAGAGCGACCACTGTCAAGCTCCTACACCTTTGCTTCTGATAGACATAAGCCTCGAGAGGTCCTGGTGAGGTACACGCAAACATACGTGGTTTAAGGCATTTTCACAAAAGACAAATGCCTGACCTGAATTTGTAGTTCTCCCAGGCAAAATGGCCTGACTGGGTTCAAAATAGTTGGGGACAACATTGTTTCTCATTGTCTTTGATCATCCAGATGTTATCCAGATTAGATCCCCACCAGCTGTTTTGTTTCGGCAGCAATAAGCCAACACCTCACCCCAAAATCGATACAAAGTCATGATGGCCTGTAATTAACTGACAACAGTGGCAAGGCACTTTGTTGAAAATGTGTCTCAGAAGAGCAGATCACTCCCAGTGATGTGGGCCTTATAAGAAACACATGTCAAGCAAAGGAATGAATGACTTCTCATACAGACATCTATCGAGCACATATTTCTGTCAAATGAAGAAATAGCTTAATTTGTGACTGTGCATACCGATGAGATTGTCTAGTGACGTGAGATTGCCTTTGATTCCAGCATCAGCACCAGGACTTTGTAAGAGATGTAATGCTTTCCATTGTTCGCCGTCTCACTCTGCAAAACCCTGTTATCGATTATTTGATCAAATGATCAAAGTACGCTATTGTATGTGTAAAACATATGGATGTTGAATCTGCTTCATCACCATCACACACTGTTCATGACTCTGTTCTTACAGTTTTGCCTTTGGTGTTGTAAAAGAGCACACTTTCTATCAACCAGCTTTGTATGCTTTTCCTAAATGATTGATGTCCTTCATTAACCTGTCTGCAGATAGTTTCTTGTGTATCCCACTTCCCTAGGTTTCTAGCACCTGTCTGCCTGTCTCTCCCTGTCTGTGTCTGTGTGTGGCTTGGGCGTGGCTTCCTCCCGGCACTCTCTCGGCTCCCTCCTAATTACAGAATTCAACTCACCTGCTCCATTCTGCACACCTGCCATCCATCAGCTCATCAGCTCTCAGTGTTTCAATCCCAGCTCCCACTCATTGCCTGATCATTGTTTCAACCATATGGTTAGCTCATGTCGGACTCTGGTATTGTGTTTTCTAGTTATCTCTTGTGTGTATTTTGGCTCATCTCTAAACCTGTGCCAAAGGAAAGGATCTTTGCCTGCCTGCCTTTTCATCTCCCTGTCTGCCATTCAGCAACCCAGCCTGCCGGTCGCTGGCTTTCAAGCTAGCTTCATCAGCCACTCTCACATCCAGGCCTCGACTCTGCTCTTCCACACTTCTCCAGCCACCAGCTTCCCTTTTCCCTCCTGCATTCACCTGCCAGACATCCCCCCTCATCATCCTCATTCCATGGAAACCCTGAATCCCTTCTTCCAATCCATTCACACTATGGGTCTGTCTGCATCATAGTCCTCACTCCTCATAACATAAACAGAGTCTTTCACAACTCCAAAATGGTTGCATTCTTTGAATTCTAATTTTGCAAACATCTGGCACGCTAGTGAACAAAGTGTAGCATTTAGCAGCTAAAGAAACAGATATTTCCCTCAGGAGTTAAAGGCGTTTGTCACCAGTGGAATGCGAAAATGCAGTGCAGGAATACAGAAAATCTGCGTGCAAATTTTCCACATGACAACTATGCACACTGGTTCTGGTGCAAATTATTCATAATACCGTGTTCCATTTTCATAAAAAAAATAAAAATAAAATAAAATAAAAAAAAGGCCCACTGAATTTTCTCCTGAAAGTACCTGTGTCTACTCAACACAACAAAAAACCTACCCAGACAGAGAACGGGGCTAGAAAGGGGGTAACATTAACTATACAATACTTAAATATATAACGTTAGCAACTGCATCTCAGCTACATTACCATCTTCATTGTATCCAAGCTGCTGGGTCATCTCAAACCATACATTGTCCTTTATTTGGTTGTTGAGGTAGTCATCGCGGAGTTTGTCCGACATTATTGGTTGTTAAGAAGGGGAAAACACATTAGTCTGAAACACCGATAGTCTAAAAATGTCTCATTAGACTGAAAGCCCATTTTTCCGACAGTCCTCCAGAGACCCACCCCGCAACATTTTTTTTATGACAGAGACGTCCCATAGTGGCCGTTAGCTCTTTTGCGGATTTTGATACACATCTATAGCACATGCACTAAATAAAGCCTAAATTTGTTTGTTTATTGGACTAAATCCAAAGTGGCAGAAACAAGTAAACAACCCGCACCTTTGTCCCGTACCCCACGTTGTAAGGAGAGACTTTAACTTCTCATATCATATTGAGACTATCTCTCCACCCAACTACATATTCCATATGTATGGAAATGTCCCAACCTGACAGATGACATAGATAATTATTCAAGACACACCTGGGCTGCCGTGGAATAGTAAAAAGAACGTCATCCTATGTGTTTTCCTATCTGCTTTACCTTGTCCTCGATTGGAAAAAGCCATGAAGCCAAGGAAAGATGTGGAGGAGAATTCATAACTTACAAAAAAGACAACCAGCGTGCGAGAAGAGATTCCAACTGCACTTACACAATGGCAGATGGATGTCTTTATTTTTAGCAAATGTATTTATAACATAAAGAAAATAAGTTGGCTACAGTGACAAACTCTTGGTTTCCTGTCCGAAACACAATCTCACTTCTTAAGAATGATGTTTTCATTTTATCAAGAGTGTACAATTGAACAGCGACTGCAGAAGTTATTGATGGCTGGATGGTGCGTCGTTTTAAATGTTGCTGCTTCAAGGAGTTGTAGGACAACATTATTTTCTTGCCTTTCGTAAAGGATGGTCCAGTGTTCCCTATGCTAAACGAGATAAGAAAGGAAGCATTGAAGCTCCTTTCCATAGCATTAAGAGAATTCAAACAGCTCTTATCATGACTGCCACTCAATACTTCCAGGTCATTTCACTCAGTTAAGAAATACAATGTAAGCGTGATATCTGCAAGGAAAGTGGGGGAAATGCAAGCCCTATCAGTCCACAGGGGGCTTTGCAGGTTAATGCCGGATGATGGGGGTGAAGTGCTCCATCCCAATCTGTCTTTTCTCCCCAAGGTTCTCTCGGATTTACAACTCAATCAGATGACTGAGCTTTATCCCTTCTTTTGCCCCATAGAGTATGGAGAACGGAGGCAGAGACGGTCCCCACTCTGCCCTGTTAGTGTGCTAGAGTTGTACATCAGGGCCACAAGGGCCCACAGGGTAAGGGGCCAACTCTTTGTGTGCTTGAGTGTCTGGGTAGATCCAGCAGGCAAACAAGAGGGCGGGAGTACCAATGCCGTCTAGAAATACAGGCACACTCCAACCAGTGGAGTTGCAAACTTCTTTGTGCTGTGGAAAGGGGCATATCTAGCAGAGGTCTGCTCTGGTACTTGGTCGACTCCATCTACTGAACGTTCACCCGATTCTACCGACTGAATGTGGCTGCATTTTCTCTCTTTCAGGAGTTGGTTTTGCATGCTACTCATTGGTAGGTATTGTCTATCCACAACTGGTGCCCTGTGTTGGGGTGCCACCTGTCAGTTGGCCTTGCGTCTGTCAGGCTAGCTTGGCCCCTTTCGCCCTGTGGTCACTGACTTGCGGAGCTAGTGACGCTCTAGGTAGGGCCTAAGCATACAGTGGCAGCAGACTGTGTCTGGCTGTCCTGACAGCTCAGGACTTTGTAAATATTGTACATTTGTTTGTAGCACAGGCTTGTGCCCATCGCATTGTGTATGTGGTTAGAGCACTGGTGATGGTTTCTGGATTTATACCCTTATACATATAGAATATGTTGCTTGGCGGAGAAATAGTCTCAATACAATAGAGAACTGTATCCAACATTGTAACCATTGTTCTCTGAGTGAAGAGACTCCACCTTGAAGTCAGAAATAAAAAAAATAATTATTCAAATCATGTCAGGTGGGGACATTCCCCATACATATGGAATATGTATCTGAGAGATAGTATATTCACTCAGAGAACAAAGGCTACGATGTAACCTACAGTTACTGCTGGTTGTCTATAAATAATTTTGTGGCTTAGGGCCTGAATATATTTCTGACCTAATTCTTCCATATGAACCCCCCAGGCCTTTTCGGTCATTTGGAACAGGTTTGCTAACTGTTCCCAGATACAAAACAAAACATGGTGAAGCTGCTTTAGTTATTATTGGTCTAACTGCCAGAAGACTTTTAAAAACAGGTTGAAGACTTTTATGTTCATGAATGCCTTTTAATTGAAATTGAGCTCTGATAGAGTTGCACTAAAATTGCACTTTCATTTTGCCTTTTATCTGTCTTCTTAAATGTTTTATTTATTTAGTTTGATACTGTTTTATTCTTCTTACGTGTGTTTTTAAATGTCCTTATGCACTTTTGTTTCTCTTACCTATGTTTTTACTTCATTATGTAAAGCACCTTGAGTTGCCCCTTTGTATGAAATGTGCTATATAAATAAACTTGCCTTTCCCTAAATCCCTAGGCCAACAGGGTGCCCCCTGCTAAACCTTTGCAGGAACTCAATGCTAAGTCATCTGTCTGGGCGCTGAGTGAGCCAAATACATCCACATTCCTGGTCTAGTTTTTTGTAACATGAATACCATATTTCTACTGTTAACTTTACCATTGTCACAATAAAAGGTAATATGAATAAACTTTCTAAAGCGATAAAATTCTTCCTGGTGTATTTTCAGATGGAGACTGCTTAGACTTGTTCAGACTTGGCATTAACAAGCGTCTTTCTTGATCCAATCACAGGTGGACAGCTCTAAAGCTACTTTTAAACATGCACTGCAACCATAAAAATATCTAGACATTACCCGGAGGAGCTGTACATATGTGAATACGCAAATGTCGGATTTTTTTTGGACCAGACATTAATCGGACTTTACCTTTCCAGCTCCTTAGTACTAAGTCTGTGTCATTTCCGATTGAGCCCATGTCCGCTGCATTCACTGAAAGCACTTCTATCGTGGCTGGCACAAAACTGGAAGCAAACAAACATCCAAGGGTGTTAGAAGAAGGGCCATGTACACGAAAAAACATCAACGAAAAATGCCTTACTGGAGAGACGCAGAGATTCGTGAATATCTGTCTGTAGGGTCCGACAACAAAATCTTTATGTAAATTCAGGGAATGGCAAGAGACTTGAATTAAAATGAGAAAACGGCTTAAGTCATGCGGAGAAGCATTCTATGTCCACTTGTGATTGGATCACCCAAGACCCATGTTAATGCCAGATCTTAACAGTCTCTGTATGTGTAGTTAAAAGGATGAAGTCCAGGACTGTAGTTTGTTAACAGCCTGCTGCTTGTCTTTGACTAAAGCTATCATGGAATTATAATCCATTAAGGACATGTTATGACACAGATGACGATGATTAATCCCTCTACCGATCCTCACTGATCCACTCCAGTGTTTACAGAGGAATAGATAAAGGGCCTGATGAGGCCTCTTGTGCTAATTACACGAGTCAAGGCACAGGTCACTGCAGTAACTAACTCTAAATATCAATTCAACAATGTTACTCATGAGCTAACGGTCTTCACGCTGAAGGGAAGGGAGCAGCTCCCTCTCACTTGACAGTGTGCTTCTCATCGCACGCATCGGTGAAGATGAGCAGCTGTGTATCTTTCATCTGTTTCAGACTCTGCAGCAGAATAACTGCTGCCCAGATGTGCTGTATTGTTTGCTCAATGCATTTCTGGGCTTTGTATTAAGAGTCAGTGAAAGCAGCTGCTGCTAAGAACAACAGCAGGGACAACAAAACTCATTACCTCTCAAAAATGTGAGACTATCACGTAGCACCATTTTACAACATCTTGGAAATAATTATACTGTGTCATTACCACCACGACTCGGTGCTCTGTTTAGCTTTAGTTATGATGGTACCTCTGAAAAGGTAAGATATGTTGTTTCAGGATCTTCATTTATTGGAAATATGATGGAGCTAGGCCTACATGAAAAGTCAACTAAACTGCATTGTCAATTATGTTTTGAGCGAAACATATTTTTGCCTGGATTACGTTTGTTATTCACGTATCACAGAGACGTTTCTAATCAGTCCGCAGAAGTCTGCGTTGGGACGTTTTTAAAACTTCGATCTTAATCCGATCACCGGTTTCTCTCGAAATGTAATTGAGAATGCAGTTTCATTTTATGGGTCCGTAATTCTGTAGGAGACAGGGTTTGCCAATCCATCCAATAGTTGTTAGGATATTAAGATCATCATTTAGCCTACATAATAGTTTTAGGTTTACTTATTTTTTGTTTAGCTTTATTGAACTTGTTCTAGCTGTACATGTATGTGTGTCTTGTGTGTACAGTAAATACATTAAGAGCTACTGGAGTCAGATTCATTGTACACGTGAACATATGATTTATTATAAACAATTACGCAATTACCATAATGGTTCATATGTTTTACTGCTCTTTTGAATTATTCAGTGACTTCAGACAGTGCTTAATGTAGAACAATAACAATACTTATGGAAAAGCAGAAAGCAAACGTCAGTTCAAACACTGTAAACTGGCCTGAATGCACATATTTCAGTGATGTTTCAGTGATATTTCAGTGATGCTCTCAGAGTTCAGGGCTCCTGTCTGTCCCCAGAGTTGAACAGAGATCAGCAGGCTGCTAATTTGTGATCATGGGCTATATAAATAAAATAGACTTGACTTGATTATTGTTACAACTAATTACAACCAAGCAAATGCAGCTCTGATCTGTTTGTTGCCTGAAGCCTTTTAAGAGAAAGAATGTACTGTAAGTTCCAACAAAATGGGTTGGTGACAGTGTTGCTGTTCTAAGTCTTTTATATCAATGAAACATTGTTTTGCTCTCAGGATCTATCAAATACACCAAATATCCTCCACATTTGACCAGGTATCCACAGGCAGAAGAAACATATATATATGTGTACACTAAACTGCATAATGGAAACAGAAATGCAATCACATTTGCCTTCTTATTTACAGTATGTCTGCACGTATAAAGGGAAGTGTGGACTATCTATTAGAGCTCTTACACATGAATTTGTATGTGAGCCAGGGTGATCACCTGAGCTGCAGACTGAAGCACAAGGCTCCCTCCTATTGGCCGCTGAGGGAACAGAACATCCCGCAGAGAGTCCGGCCATCATAGGCTTCATGAACATCCTTACTATCTTTCTTCTTATTTAAAGTCAGTGAGTGAAAGCTTAGTGCAGCAAACTGAGCTTTTGGTTATTCAGTGGCAAAGGGAGCACATCAGAACCAAGCCTGATGTGCTCCCTTTGCTTTAGAGTTACTAGAATAAAGACTGAAGTGTCAGAAACACCATCGTTTAAGTATCATGGGAATTCTAAAACTCTACATGAACTTTTCATTTCTATACCTCTGATCTCTTCCTGCACTCTGAACTTAATGAATTGTCTACATTTGTTGGGATAAATAAAGCTTTTTTGAATAACGTGACTGTTAAAGCATGGGAAGAAAATAAAGACACAGACCAAAAGTTATTGGCCTCTGACCGCCTCTTATTTTGTCTAATTTGCATTAGAAAAGCTCACTGAGGTCATGTGAATGAGCTGTTTGCATGTGTCTGCTGAAACTCCTGGTACTGCTCAGTTTCAACGTTCATTAAAAACTAGCAAAGTTTCAATGGAATACAATTAAACCAAAATAGTCAAATATAACGTATAGGTTTGGATGAACATAATTGAACATGCTGTGCTTCGCTGTTATGTGCTGACACGTTTCTGATCCGCCTCGTGTCAGCCAGTGTTACTGAGTGGACGCTGCATAGCATGCAGGCTGCTGTTTCTTAATTATTCTTAAAAAAAATTTAAATCATAATAATAGCTTACTATGACTTTATGCATTTAAAGCTTTATTTCTATAGAACACATCTCATGATGTAATATTATATTTGGTAGCTTGTCTTGAGGTCCAGCGGGTCCGATGTGCCTTGTCCCGTTACAGTGCTGCAGGAACACACGCACATTGTTTCTATAAATAAATAGTCTACTTATAAAAGCTGTTTTTTGTGTGGACGTGGAGCCTGGGAGCTTCTATAAAGTCACGCTGGGTCTGGTCATTTCCGTCACACAGTCAGACACGTGGTGATGCATTAAGAAGAGGACAGACAGACTTCACATTAATATTAATACTATAATTACGACCACTACTGCTGATACCAGTCATAACGTTGATGGTAATATTAGCAATGCACTGATAACACCAATAACTTTATTTCGTTCTGAAAGTCTTCGCACAGTGTCACTTCTTTGAATGTTGTTTCTGTAAACCTTGGAATATGATTCTTTTAGTTACAGTAGGCCGTTTTTTTTTAGGGAGAAAAAAACACCACATTAGAACTACTTGTGTGATTTTTTTCAATGTAATCTCTGTAATCATGATCTCAATATGAAGGCTGACACCGATCTGTCATTTAAATCTAGATCGACACAATGAAGAGCCAGAGGTGTCCCCTGCTGCTCCACTCTTCTCTGTCCCATGTTTACTGTCATCACTGCTTGAACCAATGTGAAGACACCATTCGTTAAAAGCCACATCCAATTCCATGGATCTGTGTTTCTGTTAACAACATGTTCTCTGTTTTTGTTCAAATCTGATTTCTGACAAATTTAGTATAATTTCACTATTTAATCTCTTGCTATTAACTAGGGCGGCAAATAAACAAAGAATTATTGTCATTATTGATTCATTTGTTGATTCTTTTTCTCACATTGATCATTTGTCCAGTCAATTTTATTTAACCTAAAGTCACAAATTGGCCTCAAAGGGTTTATAATCATACGCCACCCTCTGTAGGAAGACAGCTCAGCAAAGTCTCCAAAACACACAGATTTTCCGCTTCCTTTCTATCAGAAGTCGAAGAAAACCACAAAACATGGACACTGGAGGAGTGAATATTTGAATATTAAGCATTTTAGCTTAAACAATTACTGAAATGATTAATCAATTATCAAGATACCTTTAGATTGTTTCCCTACTAATCGCTTCAGCTCTACTATTAAGGCATTATTATCGCAGCATGGACAAACATGAACATTCAACATCAGAATTTTTGTTTAAAAATAATTATAATAATCATTTCCTACTGTTAACTAATGAATGAAAGTTAGTACAAGTCAGCATATTACTAGTATTAGCTGTAGTAGCTCTTTACGCTTTATTAGAAGTTATCCCCTTAAAAACACACACACACACAGAGTCGCTCTCCTCTCGTTAAATGCTCAACAACAAGGTCAAGTTCAAGGACACAGGACACAATGAATGCTGGGTAAAAGCCTGCGTTATAAGCGTGTGTGATAATAATGACCTATATTGGAATTAAGGCCCGGGTGCTATGGCAATGGTGAATATTAATATACTATACTGTTTCATGATATGGCAAAAAATGTGGAAAACAATTACACCAATGTTCACTATCAATGGCTTATATACAGCAAACAAAACGTCATACAGAAACCAGTAACACATTTTCTCAGTTCATTAATTACAAGTTATTCTGTTTGGATATATGTATCTTGCAGCTGTAAAAGCTGCTTATTGAATAGGATTCAGTCAGCTGAGCGGTGCTGGTGCACCTGTGACATTTGTGCTGCAGCTGTCCTCTCTCAGGCTCATTTACTGAGCCTCCACAGAGATAGCAGACCCACACAACTGCAAATAGAAGCTGAGTATTCAGTGTTGAGCGGTTATATCATCAGAGGGGACAACAACAAGAGTACAAATCTGGTATATTGTTGATTCCTGCATCGCACATTTATCTTGTCTTAGATCACTAAAAACCTGTTATCGTCTACAGCACCATCAGACACCATGCAGAGATCATATTGTTCAGATTGACTCTATATCAGTCTAATACGTGTGTGAACTGCCGAGAGGCCTGCACTGTAGTGATGTAGTGATGATGTAACATTGTGTCATACAACCAAGGCTGAGATATCAACCAGGCAAAGAGGACAACTGCCCCATAGCCCAGCAAATTCACTCTGTGTCTGTGAATTTGTTGTCAATTAAAAGCACATTTGTTCTCCAAATTTTACAATATGCAACACTAAAGTGCAATATCAAGTGCTAATATTATTATTGTTTTCAGGATTAGTCCTGTTTTATCACCTCATCCTAAGACTCTGTCTTGTCGGTCAGAATGTGAATATTTCTAAATGTACCAACCTCAGTAGCTCGATGAATATTTCCAGCTCTTAAATGAGAAACTAAAGATCTTTACGTTCTAACTAAGTGAGAGGTGACATGCAATGTAATTAATGCACAATTGATGCCAGTATGGAGGCAGTAGGCCGTATATTAACCCACAGAACAGCTTGCCTGTTGTCACCACTGCCCATGGCTCGACTGGTGAACATCCAGAAGACCCGTCTAAGGAAACACACAGGCCGCCAGGCTTCAATTTCTTCAGTTTCATGGCCTGATTTCACACAGGCGTCAGGTACAGCTGCAGGAAGTTTAATGAGCAGCACTAATAAAGTATGGAGCTGAATGAGGAGCTGGCAGGCTGCTGTGTGCTGCATGGAGGTGGAGCGACAACATGCTGCACGATGGCCGCAGGCAACTTTACATGGTGCTGTTTTTACCCAAATGGTCTCTCAAAGCTGAGAAAGGTTCAAGTGTTGTAGTGGAACTTTCAAAAGCAGTGTAAGTATGGATTAAGCTGAAGAACTCCTGCGAACAAATACACTTTAGAGTTCAGGACTGTCTAGAGCTCTGAAGTGAAGCCACATGTTACTAAAACTGTTATGTTTATCATATTTTGTTTGTGTGGTGTTGTGTATTAAATGTTATACATAGTGTTTGAAACTGCACAGCCTTTAAACACCTTACTAACCTTTTTTTCTGGTGCTTTTGACCTGCATCGCACCGTCTTCTCAGTGGTTGGAGTGTGTTGTCGTGGAGATGTCTCCGGCATCATCACACGACTAAGTAGATGAAAAAACTGACTTTTGTCTTGTGATAGTATATATATAACATATTATGAAGAAGACCATGGGGTGCTCTTAAAAGCTCTAGAAAAAGCTAGTAATTGAATCAACGTTGGACCTGTTCAAAGCCTCATACCAACATTTCTTTTAAATCATTTGTATGTTTTTAAAGAAAAGATTCACCTCCTAACATGGATTTAATTGGCACCGTGAACATCTGCTCCATCCTGGAGGAGCAAAGGAGGATAGAAGGACATTGAAAGGTTGTAAATCTGGGAAGTCCACAGCCAACATGACACAATCTAAATATACTTTCACCGTGGTGGCTTTGTTTGCACGCCACGATGTTCGAATATTTCACAATAAATAACTACTTTTTTCTAATCAAAATGTAATATCCAATTGAATGATTCCTGGATAACCAGATGTTAAAGGTGACCTCGTGCAGAATAATAGTGTTTTGTATCATGTCCTGTGTTGGTTGGATATAAAGTCGTTCACACAGGTTTCTCTGTTTGCTTTAGTGCAGTTGGTTAACGGAGGGTCAACCTTTAGTCAATGTTTCCCGAAAAAAAGGAGGCACAATTTAATTTATTTTTTTTTTACAACTGCCATTGCTTTTCAAAGTACAGTAAGTATAATTCCCCCTCGTGTGTGCTCTGGTAAGTAAAATACATAGCTAAATATCAGCGCTGAGGACCTTTGCCTCTCTCCCCCTGAATAACATCCGACTGCTTTACTGTCCATTCCCCCTCAACGTCCAGTGCATACCCAGATTCCACAGGAGATGAGCACACTGGGGAAAGAAGACGACTGAGTGCTGCTGACTCAGCATGTAACATCTGCCGACGTGTAGTTGGGTTTTTGTTTCAAATATTTCCCAAATGCAACTTTTGACGGGAACCCCCCCACACACCGACAAAGGGTCACACGTTTTTAAACATTGGAATTGTGATGATAGCCACCTTAACTTCACAGAGAACACAGACTGTATTGTTTTAACAAAGCCACACAGATCATATCTATTCATGAAATAATGTTAGACTTAGTAAACCCTGAGAATGGTGCGTAATATTTCCTGGTGGTGATTTTTTATTTTTTTTTGGCGGAAAATGGTAAATCCATCTGGTACATTTAGAGGAAAGCGCCAGATGCAACCACAGGGCAAATATAGATTAATAAAGCCTACAGTGCGTTGGAACCAGGTCCTTAGCGAAATGATGACTCACTTGTTGGACAAGAACCGTGAGTCGTGTTGACGCGGCATGTTTAACGTCATATTACACTACATGTTAAAGTACAGGATGAGAAGTGAAGTGCAGCACTTTGTTCACTCATTCGCTGAAATTCATCCGACACACCAAACTACTGATGTGCTTTTTTATTCCACTTAATAGCACAAGAATGCGCCTTCATTCATTTTATTTTTTAGTCAGAATCTCTTTTTTTATCTGGCTGGTTGTGAAATGAATCGTTGCCGTCGGATTGTCAATGTTCTGGTGCTGGAACAGCACGCGCGTCGCACCCGCGTACCTCTCGCATTGTTTTTTCGTCTTGTTCAGCTGCATTGAGCAGGTTGACTGTAAAGTGCTGCGGGACTTCAGTGTTGTGTTGATGGTGTGATGAAAAAGGTTCTAAATCATCGCCAAAGCTTCCTGCTGCCACCGCAGATACAAGCTGACACTCACAATATTATTCAAAATGCGTTCAAGAGCTTTCGTGGCGTCACATAGGCCTGCTGTATATTTCGTTTGTTTTATTAATTTTCTATGCAGCTGTAGGCCTACTAGAGAAGGAACAAATATATAATAACATATCAGATCAGACATGGTTCGGGGAAATGTTCAATATCAAAGGATAAGTGACTTTCTAACAATTTTAAAAGCAGTTACTTCAGAGGCTCTGGTGGTGGCCCCTGATCTTTCGGCCCCTGTACCCGGTAGGCCCGGGAGGCCCGGGAGGCACCATCATGTTTCTTGGTGTCTGAACATTAAGTTTTTTTTATTTTTAAACAGCTTTTCGTTCTTGGACGCTGACTTGTGATTGTATTTCCATTTCCCCAGATAATTGTATTTTTTAGATTGCATTCATATGTTTGAATTAATTTGGTGTTTTTTGTTTGCACGCTGGAGGAACGAATAAAGTGTTTTGACTTTAATTGCAAGTGCGATACTTGTAAGCAAAACATCGAAAAACTAAATCCACCCGATTCATATAAAATAATCTGTGGCTGCAGGAACTCATCGTGTCGGCCGATCTGATCAGCAGTAGATATGTAGACATGACACGTCTGCGAGACTTGTTGATGCCTACATGAGAGTCAATGGTGAGCCAGAGTTATTATAAGAGTTATTATGCAGGGTGCCACGGATACAAAGGACATTACAACGCTGCAGTTTCCTTTAATCTGCATGGAGGTAGATATCTTCGTTAATGATTTATGGAGGGAGCAGCAGTCGGGATGTTTGTCCTTATACTGGTTAGACTGGTTATATTGGACCGTGCCAGTGCCCATCACTGAGACAGCATGGCGTCTTCAGTGTCATCTGCGCGCGCTCACACACACACACACACACACACACACACACACACACACACACACACACATGCACAGAAACAGAAGACGCTTCAAGGTGTGTGGTGGCCTTGAACTTGAGCTCATTACATCTGTCTCTCTTTCTGTCTGCCCCCCCCTCCCTCTCTCTCTCCATGTTAAACTTGACCTTGACCCCCAGGGGCCAGTCTGCAGACCACACTATGGGAGAGAGACTCACTGTCTGGGTGGTTTGTGTGTCTGCGCGCGCGGGTGTTTGTCCACTGTCGCCCACGCTGCAAGCCCGCAGAACCCTTCAGAGACAAGTCAATGCAAAGCGTTTCAGTCAGGTGGGCCTTCACCATCACAGCCTCCCGCCTGCAACACACACACACACACACACTCACTCACACACTCACAGTATGTTCACAAGGATTCTCTTTGCCCCTGTGAACGAGTCCACGGAGCCGTGAAGCATATTTTTCATCAAAACCCAAACAGCTTCTTCTTACTTAGTAGTGTTATTTAGTTATTTATGTATTTATTTCACTTGAATAAAAAATTCGCATTTGACATTGGAACAGTATTTTGAAAAAAAAACAAACAAACAACAACTACAAACGAATTAAAACGGAACAAAACAAACAACAGATCCTAGAAGTGGTGGTTTCCTTACTGTGGCTTTTCCGGAGCTTTTAATCGCACCTTACGGTATTCATCAGCGAAGAGTTAGAAAATACCTAAACCAAAAAGGTGGACTTTCAGTTCAGATTTTTTTCTTTATTTTTCGTTTATTTTATTTACATATTATTATTGTATTTGTTTATAAAACGATTGCATTTATCCTTAATTGCCAAACATTAAACTAAACAAAGAAGAACAATTCTCGATTATTCTACATTTCTTACAGTCATCCCTCGTAGTCAAGAACATGGAGCCTATAATGAATTAAACTGAATATATACGCATTGCAGGCAGGTCTCTGAATACGCTGCACTATTAATTCAGTCTCCACTGAACTCTAACAAGTAGTTTATTTATTTCCATTTACCTCACGCTCCAGATTAAGAAGCTATACACGGAGGAAGTAACACGGAGAGAAAACCGCCACAGCTGTGTTACCTTCCCGCTGTCACCCCCACCACCTCCCGCCTCCGTCACCTGCTGTCCTCTGCTGAATCTCCCCTTTCAAATGAAATCTGATGTAAAAAATAAAGAAGGATTTTACGTAATCAATTCTGCAGCGGCCATACAAAGCAACTTCTTCAAGGAAGAGAAAGTAATGAGTGCAGCAGCAGCGAATGTGCTAATGATGATGACGATGAACTAAAATAAAATAAAATTAGACAAGATAAATAGCAGCCACTCAGCTTTTTACCTCCAGTCATAGCTTTCAGCATTACAAGCTTATAGGTAAACTACTTGTCCGACCACAGAGATGACTCGTGATCTCATGGATGGTTTCCATAGATGACGTGCAGTCTAATAATTTGTAAAAAAAAAAAATCTTCACAAGAATATGACGTCACAGACGCTCAATTGAGACTGTATTTTTCTTTAACAGTGGGCCGGTGAAGGGAGATTTGATGACAGCCCGGGTTCAAACTGTGGCCGCTGTAGTGGCCAACACTAACACGTTACCGCGCGACAACAGCGGGTCCAGGTCGCACTCACTTATTCAAACACTCGATTGTGTCATTTTTTCCTGGGAAACTTCAAACATCAGATGCCACTCTTTCGTCGTTGGAGTGACAAGAACTTCACGAAGACGCATTCTGCATGCAGAGAGTGGGTGCATGGAGAGGTTCATCCACAAATACATTACAACTTTTTGTGCATGAAAAGGGTCAGAAGAATTCATTCCAAACAGCACGAGGCACAGTTTGAGACTCACTCTCACATAAATTCAAAGCCGTAAGCAGCCGTTGAAATGAATAAGCAAATAACGCGGCTCGGAAGTGTCGTGAAAACCTTTCTGACGCGCTTTCAACCAAAGCCATATTTCTCAAATCGTAAGACGTCCAAATCCCTTCCATAAATTCCCTTTACGCTTCCTCCGGTCAGATGGTGTGAGAGCGGGACAGACTAAAAGCGCACATAAATTCAGGCTGAGAAATGTCCAAATGGGTAGAATTATTTTAATAATTCAATGTTTCTTTTGAAATGCTGGAATTACTTCTGGAATGTTATTATTTTAAAATACTTTTATGACAACATAAACTTTTTGTTCATGCATCTGGCAGCGTAGGTTATAAGTCTTTAAATGTGTCCATAACTCATTTTTACACCGGAGTTTCACATATGTATTGGTAAAATTTTGAAGAATTAAACATATTAGCATTCAATATATTTAATATATTCAATGTCAGAAGACTTTTATTTTACTACATCTTTCCATTCACTCTTACTGTCGACTAAAGACAATATTTACCTAACATGAATTATATCAGTGTTTCAGGTTATATTATTTAATGCATACATTGAAGGAACTGCAGGATTACATTTCACTCAATGTACCTTGTATTATTAATAAATGTGACAAATAAATTGATTGAATGTCCTATCAATGCCGTTTGCATAAGCGCGGGCTCCACATGCGTCTTTACGCACAACACCAAACGTGTCCATTAAGTGTCACAATGATAATATCTCTCTCCCTGGCAGCCGCAGGAGACCAGAGAATTGAGTTTGACATAATGCAGCTGCACGAGGAGAAGCGGCACATTCAGGGAGCTGAACTGCTCCAAAGCTCAGGTTCTTCTCGTGCCACAGCTCGAGCCTCATAAAAATATTTCCTTTGACTGACAATCCCCAGCAAGTCTCTTCTTCTCCTTCTATTTTTTTCTATTGCCCCATCACGTGATCACCCGGTTTCATCCAATGGACACGCCCCCCCCCCCCCTCCTCTCCTGCTCCCCGGGGCTTGTTGCGTCAAGGCTGCGGCTGGGATGTAACCGGAGGTCCGGCCGGTTACCGGGAGTCTTTGCCTCCAAGCGAGCACCGTCACTAAACGGCGCAGTAAGGCAGCGCACGCGTGCTATGACAGTGCGCGCGACGGTCCATGTGAATTACCTGAGCTGTGTGTGAGCAGGAGAACCCGCGATCCGAAAAGAAGAAATCCGTACCACTTCTCCTCATTCAGCCAATGTAGCAGTTTAGCGCACAGGAGCGGACAGTCTGAGAGGAAACGGCAACGAGCGGAGGCCAGACCGGGAACAGGAGCGCCTATGACAGCCTCCTTAGTTCTAAACCCTCGCTGGCCAGCGGAAACGGTGATGTTTGTGTATGACAACAACCTGGACGACCTGAACAAGAACATGGAGGGTCTGGTGGGCAGCGGCAACTTCGCCGCTAGCCAGTGCCGCAACATTATGGCACACTCGGCGGCCGCCGCTGCTCTGGGCGGCCACCCGTCCAGCCTGGTGCACCCTTCGGCCGGCTACTCCACAGTGGACGTGTCCGCTTCAGGCTCCGGTGAGACAGGCGTGTCTTCGGGGAAGCAATGCGCGGCCGGGCCGTGTCCAGGGGCCGCCGTGCCGCACCAGAGCTCATCGGCCGCCACCGCGTTACCATACAGCTACTTTGGTAACGGCTACTATCCGTGCAGGATGGGGCGGGGTTCTGTGAAGTCGTGCACCCAGGCGGCGGGAGCCGCGCTCAGCTCGCAGTATATGGACACTACGGTGAACTCTGACGATTACCCGAACCACCGGGCCAAAGAGTTCGCCTTTTATCACGGATACCCGAGCCCTTACCAGTCCATGGCCAGTTACCTGGACGTGTCGGTGGTCCAAACGCTGGGCACCGGGGAGCCGCGCCATGACACGCTGCTGCCCATGGACAGCTACCAACCCTGGGCTCTGACCAACGGCTGGGGAGGACAGATGTACTGCTCCAAGGACCAGGGACAGGCCGGACACCTCTGGAAGTCTGCTCTGGCTGGTAATACACCGTATTTCCTTTAATATCTAGGTATAGGCACGTTGCTATGTACAAAGATACTGCTGCATTTAGTAATGAGGGACATGTCATTAGTTTAAACTTTTTAAAGTAGCAGGTAGTGATGACATAATTAATATGACGAGCTCTCTCTACAACAGATCTATGAGCAGTGAGCTTCATGTGGCTCTTAATCAAACTCAAACAATCCCATGTGGCCTGACAGCGTCTGGTGCAACTGAAGCAGTAAGACAGGCGGGTTGGAGCGTGCCACAGTAACATATGATAACTCAGAGGTGAATTGTGTATTCGTATCTGTTATTGTAGAGGACTGTTTTAACATTTAGCTTAATTTTACCTCATTATACTCCTTAAGCAAAAGGCCATTTATTAATCTAAAGGTCATGTGTTGCTTGTTACCTCATCTGTGAACCTGATAATGAGTTTATTATTGGGTGACTAATGCTCATATGCTATTGTTAACTTACGGTACCCGTATAACAATTCATTAGAACTATCAGGACAATAATGTGTGATCTTAAAATAAGCTCTTTTCAAATGCATCTTTGTTTATGGGTCACACACAGGGAAACTGAAACTATGACATGAAATAACTGTGTATACACAGATATGCACACAACTTTACATGAGTAGAGAAGGGGCAGGTCAGCTCGGACCTGCAGCTGCATGCTCGTACTGGTTGCAGATATCCACCATGTTTTCTGTGGGTGTCGTGTGATGGATGTCCAAACAGCTCCAGGCACAGAGCCTCTGTCCCCGCCGCAGACACCGACTGCTAGCCAGGAAACCTTTGTCTGTATTACACTTTGCTAGAGATCGAGGAGTGTGTCTCGGTGTGTTTCGTCTCACCCTCACACCGCCCTCTCTTTGTCCCCTTTTTTTTGACAGATGTGGTGGCGCACCAGCACGACGGCTCGCCTTTCCGCCGTGGCAGGAAGAAGCGGATACCGTATACCAAGCTCCAGCTCAAGGAACTGGAGAAAGAGTATGCCGCCAACAAATTCATCACCAAGGACAAGAGGAGGAAGATCTCAGCCGCGACCAACCTGTCGGAGCGGCAGATCACCATCTGGTTCCAGAACAGGAGGGTGAAGGAGAAGAAGTTCGTGGCCAAAGTGAAGAGCAGCGCTCCGTAACATGCAGCCTCCGACGATCTAGTGAAGGAACCTGGTGTGTTATACATTAAAAATGAACTGAGAGAAATGACAAAAAAAAAAAAGAAATGTGGAAAATAACGACGTGGTACTCCTGACGGACTGGGACTGCGTGTGCCCGTGTGTGTCAACAGAATGGGAGGGAAAAATACGAATAAAAAAGGACATAAAGGACTAAATAAGATTAAAGAAAAATAACCAAAGCCCTCTGAGAAACCGTCTCCTCGGAGGCCTCCTGTACATACAGCACCTTCCTGCCTGCTTCGATGTAACTGTCTCTCTGTGTTTTACTGTCAGTTTGTCCGTGCTTTGTAGCATATATCCCAAATATATTATGCTGTCCATATTGTTTATAACACCTGTAAACCAGTAATCAAAGTATAGTGCAACAATTAATAAACCCTTTTAATCCCGGTGTACTCTCCAGTAGGTTTTATATGCTTAAATTCATTAATATGGTAACTGGCAACTTTGGTTTCGTGCGCGTAAATTGTTTTCTGGTCGTCTCCTCCGCCAAACTACGCCCGTAAAATGTGCAAACCAAATCCGCATTTCGTTCATAACGAAGGCTGAAAGATGATACCCGCAAACTGGAGCAACAGAGCAGGGGGATACATACTTCTCATGCAGATCAAATGTGTTTATGAGACTGTGAATTCACATTTGGATCAGGCCACCCTCTGGAACAGCACCGCAGTAATGCTATCCATTTCCTACCATCGTTGCCCAGGCCTGTATAGATCCGTGTGAACAAAAGCTCCCACTCATTAAATTTGAAGTATTCAGATTCTTGACTCAAAGTGTTAAGCCATGTATTAAATAAAAGGCATCATAGTGTGAGCAGTAAAATGCATTTCAGTATGAGCAGAAAAATTACTTTATTTAGGATGTTTTCCCTCCTCATGCGAAGGTTTAACTTCGTCTCTTCCTCCAGCTGCTCACTTCAGAACAATTCAGAGCTTTGTTCTGTAAAGTATTGCGACGGTGAGGTGTAGAGACGCAGCGCGGGAAAGTGCACTTCACTGTGATTTATGTAAATGAATGAAACTTGATACCTTATCATATTAATTGAGTAATGCGAAGTTACTGTCTCTTTGTGCAAATGACAGCGTTTACGTTAGTTTGACGCTGTATATGAATTATATTAAGAGTAAGTCTTTTTATTTTCTTCTGTAAAATGTATTATTAAAAACACAGAATACAACCAACGCCAACTATGTCACAATGAAAACTGAGCAGAATTATTTTATACACTTTTAGTGAGAAAGTGGCGAAGAGAGCAGAGACTCAGTTTTACTGGTTTTGAAGTGGCCTAGTTGTAGTTTTAAATGTGTCTACTAGGACCTTTAAACAGGGAGGGAGGCAAAGCCGGGAATATTATAGAACGGACATTCAATTACGCTATTGTTTGTGGGTCATGTGCATATCCTTGTAGCCTGCATTGTGTGTGAGTGTGTGTGCGCGCGTGTGTGTGCGTGTGTTTGTGTGAAAGAGAAGCCCTTGACCTTGAGAGTCACGTGACCAGCTATAGGCTAGGCCTGAACATTTTATGGCAGCAGAGCGTTGTGTCGTCTGGTCTGATAGAGACCCCCTCCCCAGCACCACACACACACACACTGCGGCAGCTTTAGGCATCAGCAGGTTCCTGCGCACCATCGACCCGCTCCTGAGGCGCGTTCACGGCGTCAAGTGAGTGTCGGTGAGCTGCGCGTACACGATACATGTCTGTCTGCATTAACTTTATAGTGGGATGAAGGATCATCATCAGCAGCAGCCAGGCTCATAGATTATAACTTCATAATAATAAAAACGTCATTATTTTTGACATCCAAGCACAATGAGAGGACACAGAAAGCCGCGCGTAATGTCTGAGCATCAATGTTTTTGTAGAATCCCGAGGTTTATCCCAGCGTGCTGCCGTTAGAGAAAGTGTTCAATAATTGTAATTCCTTGCATAATGTGTATGATGTCCAAGCTTTGCTGGGGTTCACGATTGTCTTATGAGGCCTGCCTCGGTTTTGAGAGAAGAGTTCAGCGACTCTGGTGTCCATGCAGCTCCTCTGTCAGCTCTCACACCAGACCAGATTAACACTCTGGGTTGAATGCAAAATTACTAGAAATGCTCAGAGAATTCTGAACATCCATTCATTCCCCTAAAATAGCTCTCTCAACTTTGTTATTTGGATACATCTGTCCACTGTCAGTCAAATTGTAACAAATCGGAATCCGCGTTCTGTACTGACACAATCTTAATTGTTCACCACTGAATTTCTTATTTCTATTTCTCCAATTAAAGTTGAACGCAAATGTTAGAAATATTTTAAATAATGCAAAATGCACTAAATTTTGCACAGATAGCTATTTGGACCAATAATAAAGCTGCACACACTCAAACACATTTCACTGTACATGCTAGGACACGGTTTAGTTGAATTATTTTTAAATCAGGATGTAAATCACTTTAACAATTCCTTAGCTTTGTTGTTGTGCTGTTTCACAGGGTTGACTTTAATATTTATGGTCTCAGTGAATATTTTGGTCTGCATGAAGAGGCCAAATTATCCTGCCGTTTGCCAAAAATGAACGTAAAATACAAAACAATGTTCAAGAACATTTCGCACTGAATGTCCCCATATGCGTGCTTTAAAGTCGTTGGTTTCCAAATGAGAGCCCGAGAGCATGTATCCCATTAGGAAACATTCCGCATGAATATTTTACTTTGTTTACCTTCGACGTTACTTTTCCCAGACGTCGTGAACGCGACTTTGGCATTTTCTGTTGTTCCAGGCCTTCTGCAGTTTGATGGAAACTGATAAAATGCTCTTTACAGATACAGTAAACAACAGGATATGCGCATGTGCGTGACAACTTAGGGCATGTTCTTCATGTGAACACACGAGAGAGACAGAGTACTGTGCATTTTTTAATAATACCCATCCATGTGGCTGAGAATATCGAAGAGATTTTCTGAAAATGAACAACCAGGACACATGAACAAACTAAATCTATATAATATAATATAATATAATATAATATAATATAATATAATATAAT
>CALSBV010010949.1:157643-175366 GCA_943590825.1 Bovichtus diacanthus
ATAATATAATATAATATAATATAATATAATATAATATAATATAATATCATATAATATAATATCATATAATATAATATAATAAAACAAAATAAAACAAAATTATTGTAAAACTGACTTTTATTTCCTCTGTGTGTGTGTGTGTGTGTGTGTGTGTGTGTGTGTGTGTGTGTCGGACCGTTAAACATTGACATTGAACTTGACAAACGGCGGTGTGCTCTGCTGGCCTGTTGACTCTCTTTACTGCTCCGTCTCTGTCCTCCTTTAAAACCAACAATACTGACGGAAGCCCTGAAGCTCATAAAGCTCTTTCTCCCCTTTAGTCCAAATACCAGAGAGAGGAGGAGGAGGAGGAGGAGGAGGAGGACTGACTCATGTGGTCTGACTTCTTCTCACACAACACAACAACACCACACGAACTTGTGGCCAATTCAATCCATGGATATATTTTCTTTCCAATTTTGGCAAATATTATTTTACTTAAAACATTTTACATTTACAGTCATAATAAGGGAAAAACTGTTTTGATTTGCAATGATTGGCAATTGGCATGTAGGTAATTACAAGAAGAAAGTCATGGTGAAAATATCTGCCAAAGCTTAAAGTGCCCTAATGCACTTGTGAAAAATTATAAATTGTATTATAGTATATACAAATATAGTTATAAATAATTTAGTAACTAAAAAAAGACAGTCCTTGTTTAAAGTTGATTATGATCTATTATTATTAAACAATTATATAAATATAATAACAATACAACATTACAACAACATCATTATTATTACAACAATAACAATATAGATCAAATATACATTTGAATTTCCTATGTCAGTATATTTACTCAAGTACTGTAATGTAATCTTTCCATCAGGCTTTAACTCCTGTACAATTGTACTTTTTACTGCACTACATTTATGTGCTACCTAAACACGTTTTTTTAGATTAGGTCCAAAATATATCAGCTAAATAAATAATAGAGACTTGTTAAAGATAAACTAAAACAATATAACAAAGTTAAATCTCATGTGCATACACATGAAGACTTCAGTAATAGTGTAGCAATAATATAACAGCCTAATATAATCCGAAAGGGTCATTCCACATGAGAAATACTTTTGATAGTTTCAGTAGATTTGTCTGATAATACTTTTCTACTTTTACTAACGATAAGTCTGAATTGTTATTCCACCGGTGGCAATAGGTTGTTCAAATATCCACAATTTATATTTTTCAAGAGAATTCTATGGTTTGGTATTTATAATACTTACACAGAAATATATGTGCATAAAGTAAATAGTAGGAGCAAAGTCAATATGTGCTAAGTTAAAGCAAATGTAAAAAAAATAAAGTTACAATTAGTTGGCAATGAAAAGGTTGAATGGGTGTCAAAGAGTGAATCAGAGATAAATAAATAATACGCTATTATAATTATTATAATAGATGTATTTTTATTTATTTAGAGACACTAACAAACCTATACTTTATAATGTGATTTTTACATGCTGCAGCACAATCAGCTCCCAACTGCTCCACCGCAGAGCTACACTGAGCAGGATGTCAAAGGTCAGGCCTGGCTGCACCGGATAACCCATGGGACAAATATTCACATAACACTGAATATAAAAGAGTAGTGAGAGGACATAATAACACATACAAAATAAATAAAAACAATCAATGGAGGGAGCGAGATGTTTCAGAATTCTTTTTCACCCTTTTGACACATTTGTGGTAGAATGGAGCCGAGACTTTGGTGCAAGTGATGCATGGTCTGACCTGCTGGGGCAGTAAAAGGGAAGTGAATAGACACAGAGCACTTTACATTCCTGCCTCCAGACAGCTGCACTCTCAGAGAGGAAAGGTGAAGAGTCAGAGGAGCTGAAGGAGTGAGGTCTCACGTCAGACCTAAGCATATTCTACTGAAAATAAAACAGTAACTATTCATACACTCCAACAGGTATGTTTGTCTTTTAGTAGTAATTAACCTGTGGTAGAGGAAGTTTTCAGATCCATTGGTGAAGTAAATGTATCAAAAGTTCCCATAATTCACAAAAACGTGCCATATGAGCGTTAAACTATTATACATGGTATTATTGGATTATTATGACGGCATGGTGCATTAACGTGTAAGCAACATTTTACTGTGGCAGTTGGTCGAGGTGGAGCTGGTTTGAACTATTTTATATACTGTGCTCATCATGTGTTTCATATGTTAAATATCATTATATATGCAACTACAGCTGTCATATAAATGCAGTGCAGTAAAGAGTACAACGTGGCAGAAGTATGAAATAGAAGAAACTTATTAAATGTACTGAGATACATTGCACCATTGACGAAAATACACAAAACCATCCTCTCTCGAGGAAAAGGAGAGGAACTTTATGGCCTGGAATTCTTTATTCCAGTGATTCATATCTTTTTTTAATGTCATGAGGATGAGCGGCAAAGCAGGAAGGAAAATGGACATCACGCCGCAGCCCTTGTTTTCAGAGCTTCCTGTCCGTCAAAGCTGCCTGGTGTTCACACTGATGACCATCACAATGTTCTGCAGGTAAAAGTGCTTCAAAGTTGAATAAACGTGCAGCACAGACGCTCGTGTTTCAGGGCAGACGTCAGCAACTGGCATGTTGCTGACCAACTCACTCTGGGAGGAGTGCCAATGAGGAGCAAACCCAGCTGTGTCCAAGTAAAATCATTACATATACCATTGTTCTTATATTTTGAGCATATTCTTTATATATTTTTGACCTATTGTGAGTCAAAAAATAATGATTGACATGAGACTATAGTATTCCTTTTAGTTCTATGAATTCTCATTCCTTTATTTTGAAAATAGAAAAGGCTCTATCCATCCCCAACAATTTGCAGAGCACCAATCAGTGGTCAGAATGTACACAGGAGGACCAATCACACACTGCCTCACTGCTCTGTTGCCGGAGTAGAGGAGCTGGAAAGATCATGAAATTGTGAAACCTCAAAATGATCTCAGGATCCCAGTGGCCAAAATAATTCACTATAACAATATTATCGCGATATGTATAGAAAATAAAATGCTATGAGTCAAATTCAACTTTATCTCTGTTTTGTCTCTTTCTTTAACAAATGAATTACACTCATTTGTGTGTGTGTGTGTGTGTGTGGGGGGGGGGGGGAAAAAGTGAGACAAGAGGGGCTGGATTATTAACAATATTATAACATGTGTGTTATTCAGTTATTCATCTGATATCAATTCTAAATAGCCGATTGTCAATACTGACTGTGAAAGAATGCCAGAGAGTCATTTTTCGTCTTCTTTGAATTTGGTGATAATCTGCTCTTGACCATGAAAAATGAGAGGAAGTGTTAGCAGAAGTTAGTAGAGAAATAGTTTTGGAAATGTTGTTATTAGAAGTGTATCTTTGTCTGCCTGTTGCAGAATTGTTCACATATCTCCCAGCAGAAATGAATGCATTCATTTTGTTGGACTAAACTGTTAACTCTGTCTCGCTTTAGCAGATATAACATTATAATTCCAAACATTTTCACAATCAAAAGGTTCTATCTGAACTGTAAACATGTGATAGGATGCTGATATTACATTAAAATAACATTTTTGCTTTCAAGGGTGTAAAAAATTTGCTCCCCAATTTTTCAGAATCACATAGAACCATATTATTTCAAGGTGATGATATAAGAAAACTTAGCATGATATCTGTTGTTGGGGGCCGGAGTAGAGCAGGAAGTCCGTCTGCTCCTCGTTGGTGTAAAACATAAAGCAGTCAGTGAACTTCTGTCCTTCATCTTATAATCATATTTCCCTCCTGTCCACCATCCTCCTGAACAGGACAGAATCAAATGTTCAAACACAACAAATCCTTCATATTTGATCACATCTTCTATTCTACAGCAGTTTATGGTACAGCGGGAGAGGAGGAGACACACACACACACACACACACACACACAGCTCCCCAGAGTGTACTTTATGCTTAAGACCAGGAATGCAGGACTGAGGCTCATTTTTCTGTCTCAAGTTCATGTCCAACAGACCCCCCTCCCTCACACACACACACACACACACACACATGCACACACACACACACATGCACACACACACAGACACACACACACACATGCACGCACGCACACATGCACGCACGCACACACACACACGCGCCCACGCACGCACACACACACTACTGTTTTACCACCTTCTCTCTCCACACCTCCTCCTCTGTCTTTTTCTTTCCCAGGTTGGACTATGCAGTTGAACTTGAGACAGACAGACAGCTTGTAAACAGTTAGTAGTCTGGCCCTGTCTGGTCTGGAATGGCCTAGAATGGCTTGGGGGGCGGGGGGGATGGACACTAGACTGAACAATCCTGTTTTAACACCAACACCTTCAAATGAATTTAGAAAAGTTTTGCATCTTTAAACGTGTCCAATTAAAAGCAGAGAATAAGAGACTTCCCATTTTGTGTTCACGTTTTATAGAGTGAAAATAAAATAATAATAAAATGATTGCAGATGACATCACATAGTGTAATAACTGCAGTGCTCGGCGGACTCCACTCCAAATGCATCAAATATTATGGGAACAAGAACACTCCGTCTAGATTTGAGAATAAAAGACATGCTTTTGATTATTTTCACACCCAAACCTGCATTTAACCGATTTATTCATTAGATACATAGTTTACTGCATTTACAAGGCAAATAAGCAGTCAGTGTATATTAGCATGAAACAGATGTACGTGCAGGATTGTTCTGTTTGGAGGGTGCATATTTGCTTTTCTAGAAGGAGAAGAGATTTGGTGAATACTGGTGGATGTTTCAGTATCTTCTTCTTTTTAGTCACCAAAAGCAAAGAGAGAGTGCCTATGTGTAAGAGGAATAACAGCGTGAGCTGCATGTGTCCACACACTGAAATACAAAACCTCCTTCAGTGATGAATGAATGTATGACTCCACTGCCATGGTGATAATCCACAAGGCTCAGATCCTGCTTGGGAGCTTATATTTTCTGAGAGAAGAAGAAGAAATGGAGTTGAATAAAGAAATCCAGGTTACTGAATTACAATAAATATTATTTTGTTTTTTTATAATATAGATTTACGTGATCTAAGCACCAATGTCTGAGATGTGACACAGTTGGAATAAAATAAAACCAATTTTCTTAACTTTATAACTTCCTTTTGAACAGCATTCTATCTATCCCAGGCCTCCATTGCACAATAAAAAGAATGACAGCAGGATGATAGAGCTGTCATTCACAGGACTCAGTGCAGCTGCTGTTAAAAGCAGAACAGAGCAGAGGAACGAGGGCGGCGTCGCAGGCGGCTCATGTCTGGATAGACAGACTGTAAATGGGCTGCACAGTCATTTATACCTGAAACGTATTAGAGGCATTATAAGAATAACCAGTTAGTTACTCTGGTGCCACAGTGGAGACATGTTGATCTGAGATTACTGTGGCCACTACTTGTGATGCCATCACAGTTACAATTACTGCCATTACAGTCGCCTGTGTAGCACAACAAGCATACCAACAGTAAATATCATGACGTTGGACGTTATCAATCATTTTTTAAACTAACGTGTGCAGGTATTGAATAGATGAATTTATACAAAGCCTTTGGTACTAACTGTTATGGAGAATGTTATAATGCTGTAATGAACTAGGCTTGTATGTTACAGTTTTTTTAAATGTGTTATCTTTACTTAAGAGACTTTTTCTAAACTCTTAACACAGCAGCACACCCTACATCACACTATTAGCCAAATGGTTAATTTCCTGCTCAAAACCACATTCATCCCGGCTCAATATGAAATCATTCTTTCAAAACACTGGCACATGTTTTATAATGACGCTAATGCAGTTAATCATAGCTCAACCACTTTCACTACTTTTCATGTTTCACTTCTACCCGCATATGATTGACAACATGAAATCCATAGTTTTTGTATGATTCTCTTTCCTTTTTAACTGTAAACCACTGGGCATTGTTTGGTTGGATGTTGAATGTGTGTGTGGATTCGTCTATACTTTATAATGTGTAGTAGAAAAAAAAAGTGAGTAAGTGAAATTGCTGCAGTAAAAGCTTTATTAGCAACATGAAATTGCCACAGACCTGGCCTTTGTTTCCTAATGTTTCCTAATAAAATACACAAATCCAGATTCTCGTCCACGTCAAAGCTCATGTCGTCTCCCGCTGTGCACCTTGGATACAAACGCTTGGCATGCCTCATCCACCCTTTGGCAGTCTATTGCACACAACTTACACTCAATCAGCAATTTCTCAATGTTTCAACGATCAGCTGTTTCATATATTGCCTGAGTTGTTGTAGTTGCAGAAGCAGAGGGTTTATATTTGGTTGGAGGTTTTGAACATCAGGAAATAATTTCTGGCATGCTGCAAGCATTTGTAAATAATACAAGAAAGATCCATAATGTTGATATTGGGTACGCTTGTATTTAAGGAAAAATGTAGGCATTTCAGGAACGTGTTAATCGACTGCATATTGCGTGAAAACAACATGAATCAGGGTGATGGTCCACGACAGACGGACGTTGTGCTAGTTGTGTTTAGAGTTTTGAAGATGTGACTACAGATCGTAAAAACAAACAATACTGTATTATGAAAAATATCAAATATATATGACTATAAAGGAAAAACATGTGTTTTGTAACAAAATAAATAAATGAATAACATCTATTTAAAAAAAAACTAAAATTAGATTAGATAGATCCCAAAATGTATTTAAGACAAGGCACAGTCAACAAACAAGGAAAGATCTATGCTGATTATAAAAAAAGCCTTAGACTGTGTGTGTTTTAAAATGTGGACAGCACAGAACAGGATTGTGTGCACAAAGCTGTGAATCAACAAGGCTGTGTTTCACTGCCAGCACTGCTCAATACATGCATTGGAAACTGTGTGACCAAGAACTGCACAAACATTCTGAATATGCTCTAAAACTGTCCACTGAATGTCATTATAGACACAAGTAAAAAGACCACACATATGCCTTTGTGTATAATTAAGTTAAGTGGGAAATTTGAACAAGATGACAAGTTTCTGATTTGGCAGAGAAAGCTTAAAAAACAGCAAAAAGCAACTGAAAAAAAAAAAACTCAAAACTTTAATTATTGATCAGTATTTCTAAAAACATTTAAAATAACTTTTAGAAGTCAAATTTAGGCTTATTAATTACAGAAAACCAACAGACATTATGGAAATATAAAAATCCACAGAGCAGTATAAACACTGAGCTGGGTAGGGTTATCCTTTTAAAGAAAATAAAAACAATAGTAGTATTTATTAGTATTTAGATTCACACTATATGAACAGAGGCGGTCAGGGGCCGACACATCCTCCTAACTCCAGATACTTTCTGATATCAGACCGATTCAGATCGGTTTCCTGGTCATTAACATCTCAGGATAAGCAACACTATTACCAAAAAAGATAATGTCGGTTGATTCTGCAAAACTCTTATCACTGAAAACGTTTTATTTATTTGTGTTTACGTGCAGAGCTCTCTACTCAACCTGTGCACAGCAGCTGTAGTTAGGTGAAGGTTAGGGGGATGTAATCCCTATGTAATACCCAATCATCTCATTTGAATGTTCTTTCTAAATTACTGGGATTATTCACAGAGTGGAACACACACTGATTCTTTTTGTTAAAAAATGTCATGAAAAGATCGAAACCAAAACAATGTGTTCCTCTCTCAATAATCTCCTCCCCACCCTGTCTTGGGCTCTCTGCCCCAAACCCATTCTAACTACAGTAAGTAGTTAGTAAATCTTTCAATATTTCTCATGGATAGATTGTTTATTTTTAGTGAACAGCTGGTCACTGTAGTTTAGCAAAAAAAAAAAAATCAAACAAACAGGAGAAAATAGTGTATTTGTTGGGGACTATTTTCAGCAGCGGATTAATCCACATTTTGTGTCTAGTGAGTATTTGTGGCAGCTGGATGGGTGTTTGTGGGACTGAGAACACACACACACACACACACACACACAAACGCACACACACACACACACACACATGCGGCTGTTAAACAACCCCATGTACTGGCAGGCAACACACTAGTCATCTGTGAAATTTTACAGCCATCGACAATGATTTTGACCTTATAAATGTGCGTGTTGTTTCGCAGAGATGAAGGCACGTTGCTGTTTGAGGGGTTTCGCTCCGAGATCCATCTCCCTCCATTTCCCCCCTCGTTTACATTGAGTCATTGGCGCTATTAGTTTTTACCAGGAAAGAGGCGAGGCGGTCATCATCACCAAGCGAGCCTTCATTATTATATTGTCTGTTTAGCTTGTCCGGTTGCACCAAAGCCTCGACATAAAAGTCAAAAAGAGCTGTGCAGAAACTCTCTGTCCTCTCCAGACAGCACTGAAGGGCAAACAGTGAACAGGAAATGACAGAAAAATATGGAAAAGCCGTATGTGTAAAATGAGACTTTATATTTATCAGGGAAAATATGAGATATTATAATCAGAATGAGAAAAATCATTTAGTTCTTACAAATATTAGCTTATATTTTTTTGACACTAGTTTAATCTGTATATTTTAGCCCTTTGTGCCATTTTGTTTGTTTCAAAACAAAAACTTGAATGTGTGAGTACATCTGTCTTTTGGGGAAAATAAAAGAGTAAAAAGTGTAAATGCTGACGGAGAATCATTCGCTATTTAGTTTCTTTCAAAATGTGTCGTTGTAATCACTTCCTGAACCCAGTTTTGTATAAAGGACACTAAACACATTTAAACAGCCTCACGTCTTTGGAGGTCAAAAAAGAAAAACCTCATTAAAGGAATATATGCAACATGCACATTTATATCAATGAATGGTCATTTTACTTGCTGAAATGTATGATATGACCACATCACTTTGTCATTCTCAGTATATCTTAAAGGTAATGTTAGTAAAAAGGTGGGCAAGTCAAATAATGAGCTGAAGATGTGATTATTTTTCCAATCTTTGCCCACTATCTCCTTCATTTCAGAAACGTCTTCCAACTCACAATATAAATATTTTGGAAGTCCATGCTTCCATTCCAGATCATTTCACGTGTGATCATTTAAATAGTAAATGGAGCGGTTAAGGCTTCAGTGCCAGAACCTTCTGCTCTACTCCTGAGCACAGTGAGTCCTTTCACCCAACCAGTCATCCAATATTTATCTTCCCAAAGACGTCTTATAAGCAGGTCGCAGTCTTAATTTATACCATAACCTGTACAATATATCAACATAACAGTGCAAATGTTGTTTTTGTTTGTGCGGGTAACGTTTACTCTCCTGTACATTATTCTTTATTATTTCTAGATTGTTATTTGTATTTTAACCGAAGAAAACAAACAAACTGAAACTTGTTAAATGTGGAACGTTGCTACAGTTTCCTGTAAGATACCCATCTGCCGTGTCTTTAGACTTATATTCTTTCAAATTGTAGTCTTCTTTTATGCATACGAGTGAACAGCCCTCTAGTTAGTAGACATGTGCCTTTGTGTGCACATTCACTCGCTCCATATTATATATCATAGCAGTATTATAATGTAAAACTAATAGTAAGTCACACTCACTTACAATTTCATGTCCAACATACCTCACACACACACACACACACACACGCACGCACGCACACAAACACACGCACACACACACGCACACACACACACACACACACACAGCACTGGCATGGTGATAAGAAGCAGATGTGTGCAGGATCAGCTGACCTCTGAGTCACTTCCTGCTCTGACCGCCATGTTGTTGCTCCTGTAAAGCTGTGCTGGAGGAAGAGAGGATTTCCACCTGGGTGGTTTATCAACACCTGACCAACAGACGTCTGTGTGTGTGTGTGTGTGTGTGTGTGTATGTGTGTGAGAGTCTTTTTACTGACTTTTCTTTCTACATCCATCAGTTGCTTTTAAAGCATTGCGTTTTGAAGCATTGGTAAAAACATTACACATAATGAAGGAAATTAAACAACCAGGGATATCTCATGTGTTCAGCTGACAGACGGTCATAGATGGTTTCAATTCATTTTGTACAACGTTTCTTTTTTCATCAGTTTCAGTTTGACCACAGCAGCAGACGAAGATGACATTCCTTAAAGTTTTGGTTTTGGAGGGAAAGACTTCTCCAGCCTCCTAAACATCTGATTCCACAGCATGTTATTTAAAGAGCCGTACATCCTTGTATTTAAAGAAATGGACAGTGTTTGACATCAGATTTAACAAAACCTTAACCAACTCCTAACCTAAACCAAATAAACCAAAGAAAAACTTGAACTAGCTCATTAAATGAAACCAAACCCAAAGATGTTTGTCATACATATGTACACATGAGGGTTCAGTGGAGAGTGACTTCATTTCACTTCACCATCTTTTCATGAGAATGAATATTAAACGTTTTTAACTATGTAACAGGCCTTTTTTCTTATCTTTGTCTTGTCTTTGTGTTCCAAAATACATTATATTTTTGCATCAGTAAATCCTATAAGTCTGTCCAAAATGTGTTTATTTCAGGTGATTTTGTCTTTTGGCTTCTTTACGATACAAAATACTCAGTACAAGTAGTCATCTTTTAAATGATTTTGTACCCAGTTCTCAACAGATCGAACCTGATTTTATATTTCCCATTAATGTATTTATTTATATTTCATTGTTGGATGAGAAAAAGGTTAAAAAGGTCAATTTGATAGTCTACTCAACAACACTGAAGGCATTGAGGATCGTTTGTAGTGCAGAGTCAAAGCACAGCAAACTGACTTTGAGTTCTTCCAACTGACCAAGTCCTTTTGGTGTGTCTGAACTTTACAGAGGAGCAAAACAAAGCCTCCTGCAAACTGCCATGGTCCAGGATTAGAAGGCTCTGCATTAACGTCGCTGGCACCATCAATGTCCTCGGTGATAATGCTGGAGGACAGCACTCACCCCAGCCACAGCCGCTTCACTCCGTAGTACCTGCTGCTGAGTCCCCACAGAGCAGCGTCTTCCTTCATCGTAAATAAGACAAACATAATAAGAATAAAATAAAAATACGGAAAATTCAATCAAAATAGAACAAGAAATCCCCCTCGCACTTCTCTCACCTACCTCAGCTCCACATGCTCGTATTGCACTGCAACCACAGATCTGTGAATGTAACTTCTTCCTACACACCAACATATAATGCCCTTTGCACCCCCCCCCCCACACACACACACACACACACACACACACACACACACTCATTGTCTTTGCACAACTTCACAGTTATACTGTACACAATGATCTATGTAATTGTATGATATTTCCTTTTAGAAAGAGCACATATTATTCTTCTGGTTTCCGTTCCCCGAAGTGTTTCTTATTCTGTCTTGTTCTATTTTTTATTTTGTTCCTATTCTGTTTGTCATGTTATACAATGTCCATATGTCCATATTGTAGGGCCAACAGCATTTCACCATACACGAATATATTAGTATGCTTTTTGAAAAGAATGCATGCTACCTTAGTAAAACATATTTAGATATTTGTGCGTGTTATGAAGACTTTGTCAGGTCGAGTAGATTGTTTAATGAAGTAATTAATAGCTCAGGTTGTGCTGTGGGCGTCATAAGTTGGCTAAGACACGCGTCACATTTGCAATCTGTTACTAGGCTCCAAAAGGCTGAATGAGCCATTAGCTTCTTCATGATTGGAGACATGATATAATATTCCAGAATACATTTACAATATGAGCCCTGGTAATAAAAAGTAAAAAAAATAATACCTATGAATAAATCTATGAGTACATTTACCATCAGGTTTTTCTGATCTATTATATTTGACCTTTTCATTCTTTTCATTTCTTAATAGACGTTACAAATGTGGAAGAAATGGTTTCTTAGATGGTGGCAGCAAACAAATGGGCTTTTCTTTGATAAAAAAATACTCTATTAATCTGATATGAAGACAAATGAACATTTATTAAAATTAAATAATAATATAAATTATAAATATCATAAATTATAAATGATCAGATTTTAATAGTGTCTTACGTAACATTTGAACAATTAAGTGTTAAAAAATCATTCATCGTATCTCCCAGTAATGTAACTGAATTACATATTCTTCTGCCATAAATGTGAGAGGAGCTGGTGTTTAATTAGACGTGTGTGATCAGGATTCATATTGAGTGTGGGGAGGAAAGAGAGAGAGTGAGAGTTTAGCTCTGTTTCTCCATCTAGTGTTCTTCAGGATGAACTGCAGCTCAAGGAGACGCGTGGAAAAGAACAGCAGGAGGGTTTCTCTCATTAGGTCCAGGGAATGTAAAGAGAGTGGAGACACCATCATTACTTTTGTTGTATAATAATATTCCCTTGTGAAGCTAACAATGATCACCTTTTTGTTAGTGTTGTTAGGTGGCAATGGCAGACTGAAATATCTCAACAATCTTTGGTTGAGACACTCTGTAGCATTAACAAGCAGCTGTTTTATCCTGTGAAATATCTGAACATCTACTCATTGATTGGCACGAAATTTAACAGGAAACATTTACTAATGGAAAGATATGTCCGCCTCAGGATGAATTACAATACTTTTAATCTTGCCCTGACTTTTTATCCATCGCCATCCTCCGGGAATTGTTTTACAATTAGTCCAATATTTAGACCTTTAAAACTATTTACATTAGTTACATCCAGACACGTATTACATCATCCTCAGCTGCTCCGTGTTTAGTGCTAATTTACTGAATCTTAATCTCAGCCATGGAGTTTGATATGTCTTGCAAAGAGAATCTGCAGATGTTTAGAGCACAGGTTAGAAATGTAACCTACAGTATATCCTTTTCACTCTCAAAACTGGTTTTCATGGTTGGCTGATAAACAAACGCAGCACATGGGAGCTGGGGAAATAATTCTATACTGTACTAGATGCTGGTCCTGCTGCTGTTGGGGCGTCTTGATCTATTTAGCTGCAGCCATCTATAAATTAATCACATATCTGACCATTCCAGGCATAACTATGATCTACTGTTCTTCCTCTTGCACTTGTTATGTATGTGTGCTTAAGCTTAAGACATTCTTTCTTTTTGTTAAAAAATGTCATGAAGAGATCAAAACCAAAACAATGTGTTCCTCTCTCAATAATCTCCTCCCCACCCTGTCTTGGGCTCTCTGCCCCAAACCCATTCTAACTACAGTAAGTAGTTAGTAAATCTTTCAATATTTCTCATGGATAGATTGTTTATTTTTAGTGAACAGCTGGTCACTGTAGTTTAAAAAAAAAAAATCAAACAAGCAGGAGAAAATAGTGCGTTTGTTGGGGACTATTTTCAGCAGCGGATTAATCCACATTTTGTGTCTAGTGAGTATTTGTGGCTCCTGGACAGGTGTTTGTGGGACTGAGAACACACAAACACACACGCACACACACACTTGTTAGTAGATACATTCCCTGTTGTTTTGGCAGTGTGGTAGAAAGAACAATATTGAAGATCGCCATGCTTATCCTTTTAAATCAACCAATAACTGAGTCCTTTTTGCTTCTAAAGGCAGCACCCAACATGGCTTTATGTGCACACAGTGCAGTGTAACTCCTGTGTTTATACAGTGAGGAACAGACTGAAGGTATTACTGAATAGAGAGCAGAGTGATATCTGGGTAATGAGTTAAATAACTATTAATACACTATGTCTGCCCCAAGAGCAGCATCTGCAATAATAATAAAGATACAAATACAACCATCCTCGTCTCTCAATTCGTAAAGTTTCCAGGAACGACAACTTCTCCTTCTCAGTTGATGGAGAGAAAAAGTCACTTTTGGCGGACAAACCTGTGCGAAGCCTTGGGAGCCTATACAGCGACCAGTCCGACCGGCACATGGTTGCCTCCATCACATGGCTGCCTCCATCACATCCCAGCTCTTGGACAGTCTGAACAATACCGACTAAAGCTTCCTACTGGTAAAATTCAAGACCTGGTGTCAGCAGTTCACTTTACACCAACCTCTGATGTGGCCCCTGAGGTTGAGTGACATCAACTCAGCAGCTCTGAAGATGGACTCAAAAGCCAACAGCTTCTGAAATGGTGAAGATGGAACAGCAGAGCTATGAGAAATGAAGGCTGAGCCAACAGCAACACGGGAGAAGGTCAGCCTGGGAGAGTGTGATCCACAGGGCACACACGGGCCCATATGTGGAGGATGCCCCAAGGAAAGCTGAGCTTCCTGAGGCAGCACTGACGCAGTCCAACAACATTCAAATCATGTTACACTGTTTGCCACAAGCTGGAAAACTGTCCTTTCAGGATGGATTGACATTCTTTCCTAGTGACCATGTTTTAGAGGAAAACACATTTGAGCACGACTGCTGCGCTGGCTGCCGTGTTGCCTCAGCTCAGGTGTGATGCAGGAGAAAGCAACAAAGATGGGAGAAACAGGCTGCACTTTGGTTCAGCTTCAAGGTCAAACGAGCACCTATTTGAGGTGGGGAGCTGTGGTCTCCCTGATTTTATAGAGCTCAGAATAAAACCCTGATCGCTGTGGGTTTTCTCTCTGCTTCTACTGTCCCTCCCCATGAAGCGTTGGACGCTCGTTTTTCACAGAAAGACGCTTTTATGGAGCCGCAGCCTGCTGACGGGCAGCAAGCGTGTGTTCAGCAGACTTTAATTGTCTGTCGGTGGCAATAAAAGAGCCGGTGAAATACACAACCGTAAAAGAGCTGCAGGCCCGAGCCCGGTGCATCCTGGGAGACGGAAATGAAGAGAAATACCATCTTATGGGCTGAGAGTGACGAGATCAGACAAAGAGCCTATCACCTTAAAATTGAAATCACTGGATGCAATTCAGTTTGGAAATGACTCTACATGAAACCCATCAATCAGGTTGTTCAATAAAAGTTGAGTCTGCATACAGCTGGTGATGTCATCGTCATAATGTCCAGATCATATAATACATCCTTATAAAGATAGCCTTTTAAAGAGCTTGAAATCTAATGAAATCTGCCACTTTAATAAACACTTTGAAATGAACTGGTGATTATGACTTTAATGCACACCAAGCATGATCTTCTACACCTTCTGGGTCCATCTTTTTTCATTTATGTTCACAGAATCATTTTTGTTAATAGATTGTCTGTGTTGTCATTTTATTGTGGTGTTTATTCTGTACACACGGCATCTTTTGCACATCTGTCCGCCTGAACACGTTTGAAGTTGAATCCACTTTTTTAATTAATTAATTGGGTTTCTTTTGGGGAGTTTTCCCTTGTCTGCTGCGAGGGTCTAAGGACAGAGAGTGTTGCATGCTGTAAAGACCCCTGAATCTGTCATTTGTGATATTGGGATATATAAATAAAATTGGAAACATGAATGTAATGTAATTGTAATTTGACTCATTATAGTACCATTACATCATTAGTTATATTACACTGATTATGGAGTTATACAACTTTTTTTTTAAATTGTCATGTTTTCTTTCTCTGAACCACAGTGCCACCTCCTGGTTGTAATTTTGCCCTACAGGAGCATTTCATGTCACACTGCAAATTGCAAATCTCTCAATCATATTACACAAAAGCAAGCTTTATGGAGCAACTATTTGCTGCTCGTCTGACCTCTCTGAGGCAGTCTGTGGTGACCTACACAAACTGGATTTTTGGATGATCTCACAAGATGAAATGATAAACCCTCAGACTACTTTAGATGACAAATTGATGACTCTTACTTTAAATGTCAAATACACATTACTGTCCAAAGGTTTGTAATCTCCTGCCACTAAGCTCCAGTGACATGCCTGAGGACTGCTCTATATGTTTGAATGGGGCTTCATGCGTTGAGGTATAGAACTCCCTCTTTACAATCACATGTTATATTGAATGAAGGGTTTGTTTTGTACACGGAGAACAAAAACGCAGTACAATGGTTCAACCAGAGTGACCATGTAAAGGGCAGGAAGAGACAAAGATCCGTCTGTGAGCGGAGATTTAAATACGAACAGCTTCCCGTTTCAGTGTCAGGAGCACAATAATGCCTCTAACAAGTTGGAGTTAACGGGCAACATGTTGCTTTAGCAAAAGCTTCTTCTTCAAACTTCACAATGGAAGTAGAAGCTTAGGTTATTGGAAGTGAATCGGGGAATATCCATATCAATTATTCTCTGTATAACATATAACAGCTGATTCCAAACTGTCCCCAAGTAGTTTACAGGATCCCAGAATAAGATGCTCGCTGAATCAGATAACTTGAGATCTTTTAAATGACATGGACCTTATTTTACCTAAAGACTTGAGAATAATCCCTTTGGATTGCCTGGGCATATATATATATATATATATATATATATATTAAGAGAATGAGTTCCACAATAGTAACACATCACAGCTGCATTCAAACCTGCATCAGAGTGCCCCATGTGGCTCAGAAGTGCAACAACAAACCTCAGTGTGTGTGGGGGACCCCCCCCCCTCACATTTCTGAAAGTGCTCAACAAGGAGACATATTTGGCGGTGCAGAGAATATCTGCGCTGTTGTGACTTTGCTATTTCAGACAAGCCAGATGTCAGACATCTGTATCTGGTAGAAATGAGCTTGGAGCAGCTTCCCAGCATGTGACGAAGAACAAGAGGAACAGGATGAACTTTATTTTCTGTACATAATTTTTTTGCATATTTTCCTACATTCCATCTAATCATCTACAACTGGGGATTAAGTACCCAATATGGAAAGTAACTAAGTACTTCTACTTAAGTACAATTGATTTGACGCATTTGTACAATCCATTTGAAGTTACTTTAGTTACTTTTTTGATTGACACATTTACTTGACATCTGACACATTAAGATTTGAAATGCAAAGTGATGGATTCATATGCTGCATGTATTTATTTATTATTATGCTTAAAATATATATTATGATCCATCATTTCACGTAGGAGAACGAGAAAGTTTAGGGTTAACTAGTATGGTTCACAACTTTACTATTCACGAAATTAGTAACTCATGGGTATGACATTAATAATCGATGGATTGTAATTAGTTTTGGATCCACTCATGAAGAAAGTGGTCAGAATTTACGATTCATTATTATAATACAATCTAAGTCTATTTACAATAACTGGCCATTATCTACTAGGCCTATAAAGTCCTTAATCCAGAGTTATTCGTGAACTTTTTCTAACGAGTCTTCAGTTATCGGATCGCTCCTCACTCGACCCAACAGTAGGTTCTGTGATGTGCAGTTTATAGATGTGCAGATATTAAAGATATTAATTTTTATTCAGCCGTATTAAGCCCCAAGGATACATCAAGGTAAACTTATTTATTTATAAGGCATTTGTTGAAATGGGTTTAGGTTGAGTATCTTTGACTGCTTGGAACATCGATGAGCTGTGATGAGCAGACCTTTGCACGCACAGTGAGCGGCTGCGCAGCGGCTGCAGCTGGAGCGGGCCGGAGAAACAAGGCGAACAGAAACTACATTTAATCCAACTCGACCTCGACCTTCAGACGCGCAAGGTCACCTGTAAGAAATGCAAATCCAGCTCCATAAATATGTTTTAATTTTCCTAATGCGCTCACTGGACCGATTTAATGAAAAAAAAAATGCCTCAATTCCCTCGCGACTCGTTTTATGGGAAACAACTCCTGAAGGCATGAGAGGGAGAAAGAGATTACAATCTGTTTTGACATGGATTCCGTTTCTTCTTTACCATTCCTCCCAGTGACACACACACACACACACACACACACACACACACACACACACACAC
>CALSBV010010949.1:175376-223956 GCA_943590825.1 Bovichtus diacanthus
CCCCCCCACTCCCTGCACTCCCACTCCATGAACTTCAACGTCCAGACTGAACAGAGAGCGGAGAAACAGCTCAAACACACCGTGAGAGGCAGCAGACAGACAGACAGAAAATGTTTGATCATCGCGTGCGTCCTGCGTCATCCGGCCTGCAGCCCGGTGAGTTCTTCTGACAGCAGGCACCGGGGTATCTCCCATTACCATTACGCTCTTATCCGACACGTGGTGATGTGCTAACTCTGTAAAGTGACAGTTTGCAGACAGATTTGACAGATTATCGGCCATGTTGACAGGGACATGAGATTAGTGTTTAAAGCCTGTGTGGACTCTATGCGCTCATCCACACACCTCCATACAGGCTACAAAGCTTGATTTAGCTATCATCCATAAGCATGCGGGGTATTTTGGCATTTTTGTCATCCAAGAAAAAGGCAAAAAACATAAAGTTTAATCCCAGGCTGGTGTTATAATAACCAGTTACCGGTTTAATAACCACGTTGATGATCATGTTAATGGTCCGTTTGTGTTAGAGACATGAAACTGCATATATTTGGAACTAACTTAACCCGTATGTGAATGTTGCTTTGTATTATTTAGAATGTAAACGTTATTAATACGCATTACACTGTGACATGTACAGGTATGTACAGGGGTGTACTGGGACAAAAATTCAGCCCTGGCATTTTCTGTCCAGACCAGCCCACTACATCATCAATGGACACTACGTAGAAGTCCACAAATCTTAGGTAAGATAACCCGGGCGTTTCTTCCGCTTATCCATTTTTGGCTCAGCAGCAGCCCATCCCGCGACTCCGGCCCATGCCATGAGGTCCCGCCCCACCCTGGTTTGTGTAGTGATTGACAGCTCTGTCAGGGCTCTCTGAGCCTATCAGCCCATGATTGATTGACAATGGCAAACAATAGACCAATAATATGTGTCGATTCTTGCTGGCAACACACTGCTGGCCCAATTGGAGGGAATTTAGAAAAAAAAAAAAAATAGCGGACCGGACCGGCCCACACTGGGTCAACGGCCCACCGGGACGATGCCCGGTATGCCAGATGGTCAGTCCACCCCTGGGTATGTACAATGTGCTCTGATCTGTGTTTGGCGCTGACAGAACTTCAACTAGTTCTGCTGCTCAACATTAAGGAAAGATCAAGAATAAGTTATAACTCAAAGTTACCTCATTCATGAATTATGCCACCGAATGAGTTGGAATCCAGTTACATAGAAACGTGATCAGCCTCTCTGAAAGCAAAACAGTTCTGTAGAAATATGAAGCTTTTTTTTTTTTTTTTTTATCAAACTGGAAGTCAGATGCAAACATGTACATGTCACTGCATGAACCCCACTGGTCCTTTGTTTATATCACATTTACAAGCGAGGGGGTGGAACACATTTATACATTTTTTATGATATTTGTGACATGATTTGTGTAGTGTGAGTATGAGAAGAGTGCACTACAAGCAGGTACAAGCAGCAAGCGGGAGCCGGTTTACACAGCTGTGCATCAGCATGTTTTCTATGTAACTGTAATCCATATGCATTAATGTATTGAGTAACTGCGATGTCAGGATTATTCATTAATAATCCATCAAGCGTTAATTAAATCACAACATCTCTAGAATATTATTTCAACAGGAATTCATGATCCATCCCGCATTCATTCATGCACCACATCCTCACGTGTCACTTGCACATTTTTTCACCAGGGCAGTTTTTTGACAGCTCTTTACATAAACATGTGTTATAGGTGCGGGCTTTTTCTCATGTCCAAAAGCAGCTGTTTACATCGATGTCACATCTTTATACTGCGCGTGTTGGCAAGTGATGCTGCTGCTGGGCTTAAAGCGGTGATTTAGTTGAACGGGGAGGAGGGTCGGAGGGAAACAGCGACATGTGGAGCCACAAATGATTCACTGCATCCGGCCCATCACATTCCCAGTTTGAGAGGCCAGCATCATGTGTCCTTCTTCTTCTTCTTCTTCTTCTTCTTCTTCTTCTTCTTCTTCTTCTTCTTCTGGAGTCATATCGTGTTTTAAATGCACCAAAGCCACAGCAGGTCCCACTGCAGGCCTGTATCTGTTAATTAAATCTTATTTATGACTGCTTACATTTGGGATGAATATATTCAAATACGGAACGCAGATCTCATCCTGTACGTCTAATCATGCTGTGTGTGTAAGAGTGAGACATTGTATTATTCTAACAACTATGACAGCTCTGCTAGTGGAGTCTTGCTCCTCTGTTGGTACTTTACATTTTCCTAATTTAAACACTTCTCAGTGATAATCAGCTTTACTGAAAGTATTATTAATGTTTTTGCAAAACTGATGTGAATAAATAATTTTATGTGGGCTCAGTGTGCATAAGGCTACCAGGGTAATGTTGAGATGTTATAATATCCATCCTTTCATACTGGATCAAATGTAAATGTAAAAGCAAACAGTACATTTTACACTCTTTTTAAAAGCATTATTAATGACGTAAATAATTGATGACGAATGCGTAATTGTGGACAATGATATTGGCATAGTTTTTTTTAGATGCAGAAATAAATATTCGCACAGCCGCTATATACTTTTATTTTTATTCATTTATTTTTAGTAGTATGACGTAATGTTTAGAGGCATGAGGGGCTGCACGTGCTTTCAACCAGGGGACTGATTAAAACAGAATATAAACCCATAGTTTGTTTACATTTTAATAAATGGAAATGTGTTAAAACGATGCAAACAGCCTTTTCAAATGTGTGCACAATGTGCAGTGTACCTGTCAGAGTCCTAATGCTCGACCGTGCAAGCAAACATTCACAAATGAGCTCTGGTTTCTCCTCCATGTCAGAGGGCTGGGTTAAAAAAAGTTATTGCTAATTTAATTTAGGCAGCTTTTTAAAAATCATTTTCTCATGTTTCCACGAGATTAAAACAAAGCCCCGGCTGGAAGGCAACGATATATCTTTCCTCAGCATAAGAAGATATTCATGAAGCATAAGATATTTTACAGTGATGTACAGTACAAACTTAATCTGAGGGGGAATTCCTCAGCGTGCTGTTGCATTGAACTGGACGATAATTGGATCCAGTTTGTGAGTCGGGCCGCATCCGTCTCTGCCTCCTGTCCGCTTCTTAGCTCTAAAACACGCATAAGCGGCGGTGAAATATGGACAGAGTGCGTTTTAATGGCGTCTGTAGACGATTTCCCGTTATAAATAAAAAAAGAAAGGAAGGAAAAGAAAAAAATGAAAGAAAGTAGCCGCCAGAGCCCGGGGCGTGGCCTGCCCGTGAACCTCACACTGCCATTGGCCGCCTAACAGGAAGTGTTTCCAGCCAGTCTGTCTACACCCAAACAGACGCCCTCCTCCGCGCAAATATTCCCCCAGCAATGTCAGTGTGCAACACACACACACACACACACACACACACACACAGTGAAGGTGTATGTCCATTAACTCTTTCACCGCTACATTCTCCTTGCAACCATTCATCCAATGTAACCGAATCACCTCCCGCCGCTCTAAAACAACGGGGTTACTGTCATCTGTGCGCATGATGATGTGCCAGGAGCAGCAGCAGCACGAGCTACAACTACAGTCACCTCAGTATCATCTGCTGCCAGGTGGGCACGAAATGCAGCCGTCACCGCAGAGCTTTCTCCAAGGTATCAGCACCGAATGGAGCAAGACGCACCTAAGCACGTCCCCGGTTCTGGATGAGCGTTACGCACGTGCTTACAGTACTCAGCATTCCAACAAAAGGACCCCTCCCCCGCCACACCCTCCTCCTTCTCTACCCACGTCACTCAGGGACCGAACCGGCAGCTCGGGTCCAGACTGCCGCCTGCCACCGGACACGTGTCCGGTTCCAGCAGCCTGACCGCCGTGCCACCGCGTCATCATCCCCACGGCAATCATGGATGCTTCTCCCAGGCTGAGTCCGGTGCGAGCTCGGTTTCGTGACTGCAGTTGGCTCTCACAGCTGCCACGAACATGCTCTGTTTAAGGTCCACGAGCGTGGCAGAGATGATCGACAAGTGCCATCTCACCACCTCCGCAGCCCGTGCTCCTCACGCCAGCTGCAGACCTCGAGCTTCCTCGTGGATGAGCGACCAGTGAGCGTCGGCAAGAGGAAGTAACGGCATGGAGAAAAGAAGGATGTTATTCGGAATCCGATCCCAAACAGCCGCAGGAGCAGCAGCACGGAGGAGGGGGACGGGCGGTACCGGGACCACAAACTCAAGGTATGCGGGAGAGAATGAGGAGAAGGAGAGAGACCATGACGCGGTGTACAGAGAAGGAACAAAATAATAACCAAAGAAGGGATGTGTTAGAAGAAGAAGAGTAAATACGAGATTAGTGGAAAAGATATAAGCAGAAAGGGAAGAGTAAGAAAGGGTGGATGAAGGAAGATAAAAGGAAGCGGAGGATGAGTGTTAAACGAGAGAGCAGAGCAGGCGGCGTAGAGAGAAGAAGAAAGGATAGAAAAACAAAGGGGAGGAGACTCAGAAACAGCAGATGGAGGTGGACTGTTAAAGTAGACACTGTGTAGCCAAGCATGAACAGGAAAGAAGAAGGAGCACTCGGCGGACAGTGGGCAGTAATGTGAGCGAGCTCTGTCGTAGCGCGTGGGGGGGGGGGGGGGGACAAGGTGACTCCTCTGTCTCTCCTTCCTGTCTGCCTCACACTGCCTTTCTCACTGCTCTTTATTTCGTTTTATGGCGGCTCTTAAAGACAAAGAGAGACATTTTTTTCACCTCTCTCTGAAATGGATTTATTGCTCCAGCAGGGTGTGATTGCCCTCTTCCCGTGTCCTGCACCCGGACAGGAAGGGCCGGGCGAGACGCTCAGAGTATCCCCTCCGGACGTGAACCACACGGTGTCGGTCCCCGTTCTTCTCGCTTGCTTTGGGCAGTGAAGGAAAAATATTTAGTGTTTGCATATGGCCCCTTTTCCCTGAAAAGTAGGCACTGAATGAAGAATGGAACACATTAAATGAGCGATTAAAGTAGTATTAGTATCAGTACTAGTAAATAGATTAAATAATAGCAGGTTTATACGTGAATCATTTCATTATATCTGGACAAATAAAAACAGAAAATGAAGTTATACACACAGCTACTTCCGGTTGCATCTTCGCACACAACACAAACAGTTCACTGTGGACTGAACACACACACACACACACACACACACAAATAAAAAGCTGCAGAAGCTCTAAAATGCTTCTGTTGAGTGTGATTATTACAGAGATCGTGTAAGTAATATTTATATTTCTTAACGAAATTAATCTTAATTTCATTGAGCGTGTGTTGTTTTCTCCTGTATAACAGCCAGGCCTGACACACACAGAAGTGTGTCCATGCTCACGATGCGCCGGTATTATAAACTACAGTGCTGCTGTGTATTTGTTTCAGTCCCAATCTATTTGTTCTGGCTGTTTGTTGTTTTATGTGTTTCTAATTCGAAGATAAACTGTAATTTCTGTTGCGAAAGAGTTTATTTTCATCAAAATCTATTTCTCCTATTTTTTACAATAAAACCCGCATAGAGGACCAAACCTAATACATTTCTTAGGAAAGTGTTTTGGATGTTGTTAAAGCTGAGAAGCTGCACCGAAGACTGAAGCAGACATTTAAAAAAAAAAAAAAAGTCAAACTTTGTGTTGTCTTTCAGCTTCTTTGATTTAGAAAAAGCGAAGCAAAGGCGGACATAATAATTTAGTGTTTTTGTTGATTGCGCCTGCCTCTGCTGTAAGGCAATGTGACCATCCCATAATAGGCTGTATAGGACTGAACAAATAATCCATATAGCCTACTGTTTCATGTCATCTGTCCAGGCTAAATGAGGATCAATGAGTTGGAATTAGAGTTTAAACCTTAAATCTGCGTAATCTGAGACAGAAAGCAGAGATGCCATGTTGGAATGATGTGGGATGTCATAGTAAATTGTGATTATTACACCAAAGCTTTCTGTAAAAATACAAAGGAAAATAAATAAAGTGAGGTTTTATTATTAGCGGTCGGCTACTATTTCACCCTCTGCCGAGGAGAGACATTAATGCAGAGAAATAATAATAACAGTAAACTACCATATACTACTACCAATATACTATATACTACTTATACTACCAATAATATTATTAATAATAGTCTTATTATTACTATTATTTTTATTGTTGTTACTGATAATTAAAATAATTGCAGTATTACCGTTGCTTTGAACTGAAATGCTCTAAAAACACTGTTGTTTTTTAGTTGACCGTTTTTATGTCTTACGCTGAAGCGTTGTACAATACGAGCCTTCATCAGAATACTTGGGGGTGGAAGTGTGTGTTCGAGGGCATTTATTATTGTAGAGTTTGAAATGAAATGATACAAAGTCTCCCAGCTTCACGTCCGTCCTGTAAAAGAATGCTCAGGAATAATGTCGGCGGTGACAAAGTGTGTTGTTAATGAAGATATCAGATCATTAAAATGTCTTAATGTGTACAACATGAAATGGTAAATGATAATACACAATGGCTGCCGATGTGTGAAAAATAAATCGTAACATTAATATTACATTGTTGCAGCCTCGAGTAATGGAAATGTAACTTTTAGGCTACTGGGCACACACACACACGCTCGCGCACACACACTCACACACACACACTCACACAGGGAATAATACCGAAATAGGAAATTACAAAAAATACAATTACTACAATAACTATAATAATAATAAGTAATACTGTTATAATAATAATAATAATAATAATTATTATTATTATTATAACAAGTATGAGTTTTAGTAGTAGTATTCTACTGTCTCTCTCTCTGTCTCTCTCTCTCTCACTGTGTGTGTGTGTGTGTGTGTGTGTGTGTGCGTGTGTGTGTGTGTGTGTGTGTGTGTGCATAACAGGCTGTGGACAGAGAACAAACATGCTAGGAGTGTTACCATTGGATCAAAAACGAAAATTGTTGAGTTTTCGTGATTAATTTAAATGGCCATGTGTCTTTGGGCAGGATAGTGAACCAAGTCACAGGTGTGTGGATGAGCATTAGATGACTAACATAATGGGTAAATGTAGTGTAAAAGCGCTTTGAGTGCAAATCAACTAACCATTGTTGTAAATTCATACATAAAGGCCTATATATATATATATATATATATATATTTCCTTCAATTCCTGAAAAAGTTGAGTGCAGTATTTTATTGGTTCAGAAGACCGTTTCCCAGTTTTCTTTAAAAAAAGAAAACAGAAAAACAAAACATTGCAAACCTTGTTTGTCAGTATGCCCAGCTATAATAAAAGTCGACCTGTAATGTTGGATTTTTCAAATGTGACCGCTGTGTGTCTGCCTTCCTTCCTCTCTAGATGAGCCCGGTCCCGGCGGCGCAGTGCCGGCCCGTCGGGGCATGCTTCTCGGCCAGAGCATACGGGAAGAGCCGCAGACCCTGGAGCTGGAGTTCCTCTCCATCAGCATGTACCAGACCCGACAGCGCCGCCTGCAGATCAGCAGGAGCGTCGACCTGACCGAGCGGCAGGTGACGGTCTGGCTCCAGAACCGGAGGATAAAGATGTGAAAGATGAAAAAGCATCTGTGCAACCGGAGCTGCGGGCCCAGCATCTAATGGACTTATGAAGCAGAGGGAGCTGGAACACAAAGCACGAGGAGAAGGAGAAGGAGGGTGTGAGTTGCTACCATATGCTGCAGTATTACGCATTGGATGCACAAATATAGACACACACAGGCGCGCGCACACATGCACACTCACACGCGTAAACGTATTATATTCGGCCTCGTATTTTTATTTTTGTACAAAGTTAACTCCACATCATGATACATGCCTATATAAGTCAACATATATGCGTTTGGATATCCTGGCTGAAACGTGCAGATTTTCTTAGTTTGATTCCTGTGGTGCTCAGTGCATTGTTGATATTTTTATTATGACGATGTAAGATGACTGAGGTGTGTCGGCTCGGATTCAGGAGACGGAAGTGGAGGTGGGACCTTCTCTGGTGGTTTTGACGGCTTTTCTTTAGCCAATTTTATTGTGTTCCAGCGCAAATCAAATATAATTCTGAAGCGCTTTATACAATGTTATTTTATTTTCATTTCCCATCCAGGCAACTTGGACTCAGTCAGCCTGTCTTCGTCTAATGGTGAGTGTGTGCCTTTTCATAGTGATAGGAGGTTGTTCAGTAGAAGGCCACATCCTGTTTACCGCTCAAGGGCTGTTGATTTGTAGAGATCACTTTATTTGTTATTCTCTCATTCCAGTCTGAAGGATGTGATGGAATTAGGGCCGTAGTCAGGACATTAGAAGTATTCAGGTCACGATTGCATCCGTCAACACTCAAACGTGCCTACTACTTGGATTTTTCAGATTTCATTTGTGAACTGTAATATATATTTTTTCCAATATGAGGGTGTATTTATAAATCATTTTGTTTACCTTAAAGCAGTTGAAATTAAATATAGTTACACACGGTGGCTATTTTATAAAGTGATTCACATATTTTTAAGACTAATTTTATTTGTGCGTATAGTGTAAAGTTTTTTCACACAAACACACAGAGGACATCACCACAGTGTCCTCAGCTTTACCTACAGTCCTGCAAGACATGTCTTCGAAGCTTTTTAGTGAAGATCTAATGTGTCCTTATTTTTTATAATTATTTTGTTGTGAAGAATAATTTATTTATGTGTAAGGTTCTCCATTTTTTTAAAATGACACATCATCTTATTAAAGTGCTCTAATTTCTCCTGCGGCAGAACGTTTGAAAAAAAGTTACATAAATGATAGTAAGTGTATATTTTGGGGTGCCGAATTCTTTTTGAAGATATTAAATAATAACACATTTTTATCTTACTGTAAATTATACATGAAATATGTAGAATACATGATTTACACACGCTGCTGATGTAAGAGTAAAGGCTTATGTTGACCTTCTCTGCTAAAGGCATCAATGAAAACGCAACTAACAGAAATCCCATTGCAGTACGTACGTTGTCACATTAGTACTGCCTCTGCTGTTGTGCTGACACCAGAGGTCACAGAGTAGTAGTGTTCACACTGGACCGAGCAGTACATGTACCAGTGGTAAAATGAGCAGTACCAGTTGTATGGTATAAGTAGAGAATCCTTTCAGATCATATTCATGCCAATGGGAATCAAAACTCCGCCAATTTCTAGTTACCGGTATGCTGTTTAACTCACTGCAGTCTGTGGGAAACATATTAGTGGTTCTCCTGATGTAATATTTCCTGTGAGAGCTTTCTAACTGCTATTTCTGAATTTTGACGAGTTCCACTTCCTGTCCAAGTTGACAACACAAGAGATACAGATGGTGCAGGGTGCTTGCTTCATACAAAGAGAGGCAGCAATAAAAGACTAACACGCTCCATTGTCTTTTCATTTATCCACAGATGCAGTCTTTTTTTTTTTTTACCCTATAAATTGTTAAAGCACAATTCTTGAAAGATCACAGAAGTAGTAGGCTATAGTAGTTGTATACCATTACCTTGCTGTAATACAAATCCACCCTGACATGAAGCTCTAGTATTATCAGTATCAGATGCACTGAACCTAGAGTCTGCAGTAAATGGCCCCTGTTGTCTCTGTATTTCTCTTTATAGACACACACTAAGTATTTAGTTTTCTGTGTCCCTGCAGCTCAGATGTTGAAGACAGTGGCTGAAGAGTGGAGCCCGCTCTCAGATACCATCTTACGGGACATATGTAAGCAGTACCAAGTTGAGATGAGTAGTTGGGGGTGCACGTGCATAAAATGTTTGCATTCTCAACCCGTTAGGAGTCGGCAATGTTCCTCAACTTGACCATCACCCTGTTTCATCGCAGGCTGAACGCGGCACTCTGAGTCACATATTGCATGAGAAGCAACCCGCAGGGCTTCAACGTGGAGCTTTGATCGGGAACACATGGCTGAACTTCCTCTGGCTGCTGAATCAGCCAGCTGCTATCCGTTTGTTAGGAGAGGAAAGGAAAAGACAGTGGAGTAAAGTAACGCTATGCTCACTGTAGTTCAGTGGAGAGAGAACAGTGCAGATACAAAGAGCAGAGTGGGGCAGGCCGGAGTAAACAGGAGGAAATAAACAGGGAGAGGAAATGTAAGAAGAGAAGAAAGATAGAAAGAATAGTAATAGAGGAAGGAGGGAGGACAGCCTCAGTATCCGGGCTGCAGGTTTGAAGGCGCCATGTGGAGACAGCAAAGTTTCTGCAGCGCCGCGCTGTCTCCTGCCTCATCTCTGCCCTGTCTGCCTCCCTGTCCGGCTGCTTGCCTCTTTCCTTTCCCATATGTCTCTCTCTCCCACCTTTGCTTTACTTTACGGGGTAATTGACCAACTCGTTTATTGGTGGTTGGAGGAAGTGGAGGAGGCAGTTGTGCCAGTGGTGTATATTACTGCATAGTGTGGCTTTATGGCTGCCTTATTGCCCCTTATTGCCTATTGGTGGTCAACAAAAGACACTCCAAAGGACGGTTTGGCCTCCTGGAAAGTCTGCCTTCTTTGTCGTCCTTCCTGTCTGTCTCATTCTCTTTGATGATCAGCTTGTCTCTCGGATGCACATGGCTGACTCTCAGAGACTGAACAGATACTACTTTTCTCTCCTTCATCCTATCCCCTGACATAATTCCTAAATGTAATTCTGCTATACATTGACCCATATACCAGCAGACCCCAGGCAGTGTCTTCGACTCAGAGTTCAACATGTATCGCGTTGCCGCTCGAGATGATCGCGGAGCAGCTCAAGAGGTTTTCCAAACTTCTTTTCACATCAGGGTCACACAGTTGGAAATTCATTAAGCCAGGCAGGAACCTGGTGCTGAAGGGATTTTACTTGTTAGATATGATTTACTGCGGCGGTCTGACCTCCTGCTGCTGGATTCAGTCACATGCAATCTAATCATTTGATTATAACCAGAGGAAGGCAATACTGCAAGTCTGAGGTATTAACATGGACTTTTCATTCGTCAACCTCTCAGATCACTCTTGGCAATGTCCTAAAACATATTTACAAACCTTACTTACACACCGACAAAGCAGAATGTTACAAACAGACCAGCTATAGCTTGGGGGTGAAGCTGATTAAACAATCTGGTAATAGAGTTTGTCTTATTGTGTTCTGTAAAGTAATAAACATTAGAAACATTAACGTTAGATACTAAATCTCTTCATTATCGTGTTCTTGTGTTCTAGCCTGAGATACGCCTTTTTGATTTTAATGACCTCGAAGCCTTTAAAGCTCGTTCAAAAATAATCCTTGTTTATGACATCGATGGAGAGTTTTGAGACTCATAAAAAGCGTTTATAATTAAAAAAAAAAAAACACTTAAAACTACAATCTTTCTAAATCCAAAGGAATAGTTAAACATTTTTGGAAACATAATCATGCACTTTCTTGATGGGCGTTAGATGAGAAGATCAGCGTAAACATGAAGCCACCACTAGCTTAGCATAGCACAGAGACGGTCCAAAGGTAACACAATCTGCACACCAGCACCTCTAAAGCTCACTGATTAACATGTTCTGTCTCGTTTGTTTAAGTTGTACAAAAAACTGAAGCGTAAAAACAACGTGTACGTAGCTTCCTGGAGTCTCCGCTGGTTGCCTAGCGATCTCCATGACTCGTTGATGACAGAACTCCAGGAAGTTCCTGCGTCTGGCCAAGAAAGATTCCAACGCTTCCTCGTATTCGCCATGCAGACACGAGCTTTTGATCATCCTAACTCTCGGCAGGAAAGTAAACTGATTATTTAGGTGTTGGCTATAAGCTATTCCTTTAACCAAGTAGTGTTTTTCTCTAAACTTAACCAAACCTCAACCATAGCGGGCAGATACGGAAACATATGAAGGTCATTTGTAATGGTTTTGGTTCAATCGTGACCCTTTCGCCAGGGTCACATATCGGTTTATACGACACGATTGATATAAGGGGAAGAATTATGTAAAACGAACAATTGTCAATAGTTGCGGTTAGGCAACATAAACAAGAATTGTTGTTACTCAAAAAGGTAAATGGTTGAAAGTCTGTGATGGGAGGCCGTCTCGCAGAATCAGACATGCAGAATCGCCCAACAGGGATGTTTTTCCTGGGATACTGGGCAGTGGCCCCGGTCCTTAAGGGTTCAGGTGTCTTATCAAGGTGTCCCATTTCAAATATTTCCATTTCTATCTTATGATTGTGTGTGTACTTTAACTGTTTGTGAATAAACTGAACTGATTGATTGATCGGCGTCACATGAATCCCTTTGGAAGGCAACGACAAACAATGTATTTTGAGGACCCACAATCGGTCTTAACATGGGGTTTTAACGTAACATCTCATTTCTATATCAGTGTCAGGAAAAGTACTTCCTATCTGTTTTAATGGAGAGTGTTGTCCTGTGCTTTATCGTGTGAAATCCCAGAACCAGCTGGAGTGTTTGCCACTGCTGCTGCCAGGAGCGGAGTGACTGGATTGATACAGGAGCTGTGTGATGTAGGTAGTTTCAAGTTGTTGGGCTGGATGCTTAAGATCACAGGAACCTGAAACTGCCTGAATCACACCAGTCTCAACTGCACACAGCTGCCACAGACAGCAGAGGAGGAAAGCAAGCAGACTCAGAACTTAGTCAGCACCACTCCTATCATCTGTGTGCTACGTACTGTTTAGGAATTTAAATGCTTTTATAAATGCTGCTAAATGGAAAATCTGATGGGTAAAAAAAACTGCAGCCTTTTGAGATTGGTTGCTTTACTAAAAAGCCACATGTGAATCCAAAACACATGTTCTTTGAATTTAAAAAGGGAAAGGGCACACATGGTGGTTTTCCCATGTGTTGATGCATCAGAAGCCTCAATAAATACTGTCTCTGTTTGCAGCAAGGTGCGTCCAAATGAGTTGATGTTTTTCTCTCTGGTGTCTGTGGAAACTCCCGAAAGCATGTGGGCCCTCCCAAATGTTGAGTGTTGTAAAGGGACAGTAAAGTTGCTCACAGTACATAACCAATGTTACGTGGACTTGAAACAAGAGACAACTAACACGCAAACAACAAAGCCTTGTATCAGAGTCCAGTCAGTAGCACAGCACAGGAGCTGACAGCGCTTCTCCTAGCAACGGCAGGCCCCCAAATGTCAGTCAACTGCTGCCATGGGAACTGTCCAATAAGGGGTTTTTATCTTCTTTTAAAAGATAAAATAAATACATTTTGAGTATTTTATGCACAATCGCTACAGCATAATGGTAGTGTACACTCCTTTACATACAGAGTGAGGAAAACTCTCATTTGACTTTGACTTAAATGACAAGAGTGTCTGCAGCTCCAGCATTTAAATACTGTTTCCACCCACACAGGTGTTTTCACTTATTTTGGCTGATTAAACCTGTGCTCACATTAAAGTGAGCCATGGCTCCGCTGAGGTCATCAAACTGACAGCAGAGTGAGGGAGCTGTCCATTAAGTGGAAGCACCTGTTCACATAACATTTTACAAAAGTAAAATTTGAAATATTTGTATCTATTTATCACAACTAGTGCAGTGCCCGTGCAAAATATGCCTGTTCGGAGCAATCCGAATGCTTGGCCTGTGGTGGGCCCATTGCTGCTTGCAGCTTTCTCAAGAAGCATTCACACAAAGAAGTTCACACTCGACACTGAGCATTACACCTGCCATGACATGTATGTGAAATACAGTCTGGTTCAGCGGAAAAAAACACACTCAAGTCAGGCCACCGCCGTCAGAAATACCTATGGGCAAATATGCTTAGGGGAGGTACTCATTTCCAAATAGGTGCATCAGCTGCTTGCTTGCTAATAAAGTTGAGCATGGCTTTAATAAGCAGAGGTATTTTCTATTGCTAACATTAGTGTTATAAGTTCGAGTCACACCGTGGAAATACAGTCTTACTCACAGGAACAACGCACCTAAGTCGTACCTGTTACTCACGTTGAGAAGCACTGGTGATACTCTCTGGTTCGACTCTGCTTCCTGTAGGATATTCACTCGTTAGTGTTGACTCCAGAGAACTGAAGAAGAGTTTGGCTGTAACCTCAGTACAGCCAGCATCCAGAAGCAAAAGGGTGTGAACTGCAGACGACATGCTTGCCTCAGCCCGCAGACACACGGACGGATGGACAGACAGACAGACAGACAGAGATTCCTTGCTTTATAGTTAGATGAATTGTTGTGTATATTTTTTCTTGCATTAGATTCCAGGATTCTGTGCCACAGGGATAGTCACATTAACAGATATTTAATTTAACCTTGTACATTTTGAAATGTATGGCCTGGATTAACTATTTCTTGCGAAAGCAGACTTTCGGTAGTCCACTTTCACATAAATGTCTCTTGATAAAGGTCATGTTAAAGGAACAGTTCTACATTTTTTTCTTTCTTTCTGAAAGTGAGATGAGAAGCTAAGTATCATTCTCATGTCAGCATAAACACTACATTTATGTTTGTGTAAGGTTTAAACAAATTATACACAACGTTTTAGTTAGTTAGCTTTAGAGGTGGTGGTTGTATTTTCATTTACTTTGAACAAAGCCGGGCTACGCCCCATATATAAAACAGTAGATGTGACATTACGTCATCACTCATCGGATAACCGTCCGCCGTCTCATCTATTCATAGTTTACAATGGCTACCTATGGGCAGCAACTGGTTGTCAGCTGTGCAGCACCTACATGCTTTACTAAAAGGACCAAAAAGACCAGGGAGGCTAGCATCACTTTACACATGTCAGTATAGAGCGGTTGAGAGATTTGTTCTTAAATATGAGTCAGTGGTGGTGGTAGTCCAGTGGTCCAGTGGTCAGGATTTCAAATAGAACACCAGAGGTTTGTGAGTTCAACACCACCACTGTGCCCCTGAGCACTTAATACCGAGCTGCTCCAGGGCACTGTCCCTGTAGTTAGTTCACTGTAAATCTCTCTGGCTAAGTGCATCTGCTAAATGACATGTAACTAAAACTACAAAAAGCAGTGAACACAGTACATTTACTGTGAGTTACCAAGGATCAGACCAGTTCAAAGTTATTGCTGATTGCTAACAGCATTGTTCTGTTGCTAAACAGATCAATGTTAGCTACGCCAACTTATCTCAAAGGTAACGTTTAGTCACGTTAATGTTATAAGAAACTTTTCAGAGGTGGTGGTCTAGTGGTTCTAGTGGTATTAGTTCCAAATAGAACACTGGAAGGTTTCAATACCAGGCTGACACCATTGAGCTCCTGAGCAAGGCACTTAACCCCGAGCTGCTCCAGGGGACTGTGCCTGTAGTTAGTTACTGTAAGTCGCTCTGGATGAGAGCGTCTGCTAAATGTAATGTAAAGTTTAATATTACCCTAACATTAGATAGCAGCTGGTTCCATGTCAATCACGTGTAAAAGTAAACACACACCATGTTAACGATGAGGAGAAGTGCTCGTGTTCATTCCTAAATCCCATTTCATAAGATCTCCAGACAAATCAAACAAGCCAGCTACGTTACAATCTACACAAAAGGTGAAGCCCAGGCAAAGCAGCACAACAGCAACGTTAACAGCGTCACACAGTGACAGCAACACGACACAAAAACCAACCTCACAACCTGCCAACACATTGTTATACGGGGCCGAGGTCGCACTTACGTACCATTTTTACCACATCGAACCCAAAATTAGCCGCCTTGAATCCTGCTATTATATATTATATATTTATAGATTAACATCACCTGTTTTCATCTTTAGAGTTTCCTTAGAGGAATCAATTTCTTTCTTTCTCTACTTCCACAGTTCAGGTCAAGCTTTCAATTTTGCTAAATTCCCATGATTTCTCTGCATTATTATTGTAAATGTATTGTCCATAACGTCACCTTGTAATGAGAATGAAAGAAATTGTGACGAGTGCATTAGGAGTTCTGCTGAAGTCAAACAAAACTTCCTCATTGACGGTTAGCGAGGCTCTTCCACCTCTCATCATCAGAACTGGACGTGTTGTAATTACCTGCCTATAATTCATACTGACTCTATTTAGGATTTCTACCTAAAAGATATTGCTTAATGTAGTTTATTAGCCATTGAACATATCAAAGACAGTTCTTACATTTTAAGTTCAAGCAAAATTTAAAAAATACAATCATTGTCTGCAATATGAATGCACAATCATGAGATTATCTTCATGATTAAAAGCATACCGTAATTTGTTTTCGTGGAGCTATAATAATCCACATTTTAGCGGGATCTTTTTTTCTTTGGTTAATTCTAGACAGGCACAATTCTTATGACCATTACTTTACACACAAACAGTATTAGTAGAAAAATACAAGGATTATAAAGACAACATAAGCATCTTTCACCATAGGTTAAAATCACAGCAAGTTTGACCCTGGACCCAGGTATGATGGTGAAGAGAAGGTCCTTATGGAATGTCACGTCTATTGTTTTACATCTATGAGCTACAACAGTAAAAGATCAGAGTAGTTCTCACCACTGGGCTGCACACAGTACAGCGATCAGAGCCAAATGGTGCAGTTTCACTTGTGAACCATTTCACCCAACTCCAATTTCATTTGACCCTGGATTAGTTTAAGTGTTAAGCATTTTTCGACTCCGAGCACTGGCAAAGTGGGTTTAAGGACATATTGAAATTCTAATAATAATAATAAGTATTCATATTATTGCGGCCTGATCACCTATAAAGTCAGAGTGGACACCCTATTGGATTTCTAAGGATTAATATTATTATTGTTCTATTTATTATTCTATGTCTTTTAGGGGGGGAAATAGGTGCTTGGGATATTCATTTGAAATTTGGCATGGTCATCAGACTTGGTGAAAACTGATATCCAAGATGGGTCTCGTGCTGGGGTGTGGCACATTGGATGAGACATGTACGGGCATATTTTGAATCATAGTCATATTGCCACCTCCTGGCAACAGAAAGTTACAGTTGTTGTACTTTGGCTTACTGCTCTTAGCAGGTTAACCAAATCACCATCACGTTTGGTCAGCTAGATGTTAAGACCCTCAGGATGCCATGGTGCAAAGCTTTTGCGTTTTCGTGGAACGCTGTTGCCGTGGTGAAATATCGTTCGCCATGAAACAGGAAGTCGTTTTTTAGGGACTGGGGATGCTTGAAAACTAACTAAACCTGTCACGAGCATTAACAGTGCCAATAATTGTTGTGTGATATGGTTCTTTTGCTTAAGTGTAGCAAGGGGGGCTAGGGATAGCGCCTTTAACTTTCACGTAGCTGGATAAAATTTGGTAGGTATATGTATCTTGAGAAGATGTACAAAAAAGCCTCTTGGAGGTGTACCGTGAACTAAACAGGAAGTTAAGTGAACATTGAAGTACATAGAACATAGAAATATTGGTCACTCCTGCACCCACTCCCCAATAATCACGGCAATGCACTGCAGCATCAACCGCCAGTAACCCTGATGCGCGCGGATGTGCGAGGACCCGTTCATCGCTGTTGGCCATCAGAAATGAATGTGTGCATGTGTGTGTGTGTTGTCTCTGTGTGTGTGTGTGTCAGAGGGGGCGAGGGGTCAGATGGAATTGGCCTTCCCTGTTCCTCCTCGTGCACCCTCTGTAGTGCTGTGATGATGAACACTGGCCGTGTTCATTTTATAAAATAAATTGTTTTACGAAGTTCAGCGTGCCGCCATGAAGCTGCAAATCTCTTCTCTCTCTTTCTCTCCTGTGCCAGTGGCAGAGGGTTCCTGTCTAATTTGCAATGCGTTTAATAGCACATTAACATTTAGCAGCCACAGTTCACTGTCTGGCTGCGCTCTGGCGCCGGTACAACAGCCTGTACAAGCTCCCCTTTCTCAACATTAGCCTACATCAAACACAGGATGTAGATTGTTGTTGATATTCAGATTGTAAATGAAGCAGTTCACTGTAAAAACTCATGGTGCATTTTATTGAAATCCACTTAGTTGTAATCATTACTTCATAACTTTGTTCATTTCAACATCACAGCTTGTAATCATGACTTCCTGCTTCTCCAATTAAATTCATGAAATATTATAAGCTCATTAGCATACTTCCTAATATTTCCTTTGATTTTTTTTTTTAAGTTTAGTTTAGTTGCACACATAGCAAAAAAGATTATAGCAAAAATATTTAAAAACTAAGGGCACAGGAAATGATGCATAATTTTTATCTGATGGCCTTCAATCATCAGATATGTATTCTATTACCTCCACATGCAATGCAATGAACGCAGCCCTTTTTGTACATAGTCTAATACTTTAGGGGGCGGGAGTAGTTGGACATAAACTTCAGTTTTATTTTTTGTGGAGCTAAGAACATCTGAACATCGAACGGGACATTTTTAGGCTACCAAATTGTTACAATGAACTTAAAGGTTTAAAGTTGTAAAGTTGTGTGGGTGGCCGCTGCCGCCATCATCTTGGCAGCGCTAATCTAAAAATGGGCAAAGAGGTGGATTGGGTGACGCAGCAGAGCAGACAGCGAGCGGTTTTATTTACCTGTCACTCAAAGTGGACTGACCCAATCGGTTCCTCTTCCACCTCCACCCATCATATGTGACTTTTCCAGCTTTCTTCTTCTGCAGCAGCCTTCCCATGCGTTTCCTGTAGATTACTCCACAGTGGCAACTACAGTGTTGTTCAGCAATGACCACTCCAGTGTTAGTAGAACAGGTGGAGTTGTAACACATTTGAACTACTTCAGTTTGATCTGTAACAAAGTCATTTTATGACTTATCAAATCTTTTGTATGTAAAACCTGAACCTGTAGAGTAAGTGCAGCTGCAGCATAAGCAGAACAATAAAATACTCAAGTGAAGAACTTAACTAAATGCACTTAGTAACATCACACCAATAAGAGTAAGTCTACGACCTACATACATCAGCCAACACTTGATCTGGTCTTCAGTGGGATGAGGTCAGGTGATTTACTTGGCTAGTCAAGAACATTGTACTGTTTGGCAATAAAAACATGTTCACCTGGTCTGTGTGTTTACAGTGTACTGATGCAGTGTTCTAAAACTAGGTATAATGTAGGCTATATAAAAAAGGCTGCAATTCCCCCTGTGGGTGTAAACACCCTCAAAAACCCTAAAAAGCGGCGAGCTTGAGGTCAGCACTCAAACCTCCTAGCCTTCTTTCTATTTTTATCAACTTTTTTCTAACATTAGAAATGCTGTGAAAACTGTCAGACTTGCATATCAACTTGCATCTGATGGGCCAATATGTGTGCTCATCATCACAAATGAAAGCATCTTAACTCCTGTACAATGTAATATATATTATATCTCTATATCTATCCATCTTTCTTTTTATCTTACAGGTTACAATAACACTGCTATCTTATCATCTTCACGTGTAGCGTCTACAGTTTTCTACGTTAGCCATCTGTGTGTTTGCTGTGGCACTGGGGCTGTTCAGTCTGTGTAGAACCACAGAGCTCTACAGCCTCCCTGCGGCGGTGAGGACGAGGCGAGGCTGCGAGTCCTTTTCTCGTTTCTGCCACTTTGGATTTAATTAAAACAAAGTATCAGAACGTGCAGGGATCATGGTGTAATGTCGACCCTGAGTCTGAGTCAGGCAGCTGTTCTTCTTCTCCCTCTGTACTGAGGCAGACTGCAGCTACACTGACTCACTATCACCTCTAGAGGAACAAGTGGTATTACACACTGGACGGCGCAGCTAGCTGTTAGCATGCTAACTTCAGTAGATATCTCTGCAACACAACACACAGACGTGTTTGACGTCACCACTGTTACCTCTTCACACTCTGTTCATAATGTTAGTTCATTGTTTTAATGTTTTAAGTTTACATTCTGGCATATTTTGTACATTGAACCTTAAAATAAACATATTAATATTAATTCAATTCCACATAAGCATTTTGTGTGATATGTTAATAAAAAAAGCCCAAGGATGTGTTTTGTTGATTCAAAATAGCTTTATATGAACACATAAAGTTATATAAATGATGACAAAAGTACACTTTTGTCCTCATATGATGAAACACAACTGTGACAAAGGCTTTTGATCAATCTTAAATCACAACTTTGGTAAATATTGTTTTTATCAACAGCTGCAGGCAGTAAGAAATATACCCCGGGCTCCCTCAGGCATGCAGGCATGCCTTTATTAAATCTGCATACTCTCCAGTGTGGTGTATGAAGCAGAAACTGAAGAGTTAGTAGACAGGCGGTTACCACTCTCTTCTTTACTCACGTTAAGTTAAATATTCAGACACTGATTTTTTTCTCTATAATTTGACAAAGAAGCAACACGAAGGAAATATGTTAAACAGTCTCTTCCCTGATCTACAATGAGACATAATTGGAAACACAGGAGATCACAGTCACAGTGGGTTTACAGAGAATAGGAATGGTTTTAAATTTCGTCAACAAGCATACCTGAATTTCTCTCTAAAAAAAACAAGAAATGGCCTTTCCAAAAACTTAAAACAATAATGTCACGGTAAACTGAAAAAAACTATTATTAATCAAAGTTACTTATTGAGATGGACATGACAGAGGTACTATATCAGATTCAGCTCTATTGATCCGGTGTAAGTACACATACGAAGAATTAGACTTCAGTTATTGTCGCTCTCAATGTACATAACATAGAAGTAGGCATACAATATGTTAAGTCAGCGAATGGAGTCTTAGGTTTTAAGTGATCGAATGTTTCATTTGAAGCGTAGAAGACTGAGGATGGCAGCTCATTTCAAAACCTTTAGACTTGGCAGCCTGCTATTAAGTTTCAAGCTTCCACAGCCTGAAATGAACCTGAACTGAATTAGAAGGAAATACTACAAAACTACAAACATTGATTCAGCAAAAGTCTGGTTGGTTCCCTATTTATTTATTGACATTTTTGTAGAATGTAATATGCCTCATCATGTCAACAAACTTAATGACCCATATCCAAGAAAGGCTTTTGGTGACATAATGATGGGAAATATAGACAATAAACTTCAGAACCAAAAGAAAAGAATGAAGCGCTTCTAGCTAGAGATAAGTCAGAACCACTAACTATCTCCACATGTATGTTCTTCTCAAAACATCTTGGGCTTTGGAAAAGCGCTAGTACAGAGACAGGGTCATTGCCCTCTGCATGTATGGCGAAATACACCCTTATGTAACAACTTGATTGCTTTATATATATATATATATATATATATACTGTATATATCTCACAAGGACATGTCTGAAATAAAATAAAAAGATGGGATACAAATAGAAAGACAAGAATAGTCTCCTTTAAGCAAAATAATATGATTTTTGCACAGTCCCTAAATTAGAAACGTTGATTGTACAATTTAGTGTTAAAGTTAGAAGACTGTCAGCAACTTCTGACAATATATACAATCTAGGTTGAAAGGGGGGGGGGGGGTTACATGAGTTCCCCTCAGCAAGATAAGAGAGGTTCAATATTTTTCACTTGATGTAGTCATTTATTCTCTGTAAAGCAATTACACATAATATTATATTTAATTATATATGAATCACGAAAGTGCTTGTGTGCATTCAAGAGTTATTGTGTCGGGGCGGCTGTGGCTCCGGAGGTAGAGAGGAGAAGATACCGGAGATACTCCCGATGGCACGGCCAACGGTGTGTGAGTGTGTGTGAATGTTTATCACCACCGATGAGCACGTGGCACGGTAACCTCTGACTCTACATGAACGTGTGAATGGGTGAACACTGACATGTGTAGTAAAGATGGAGAAAGCGCTGTATAAATGCAGTCCATCTCCTCTCTCTCTCTCACACACACACACACACACACACACACATATATATATTTCATGCACACAATCAAGTGGTTCTATAGCACATTATGCACTAAGTAATTCTGTATTAATTGGGCCATAAATATACACAAAAGTAACTGAGGAATATTGAGACTTTAAAACAGGTTACATTGGACATTTGCGTCTGAACTAATAACTAATTCACCTATACATATATAGCTATGTATTGTCTTTATACTTTATTGCTTAAGCTTGGCATCCTCATTCAACATCATAACAATATTAATAATAATAATAATATTAACACTGCAGCTTGTTTTATCGTCATTGTAGCGAGACGATAAAAAACGTTACAAAGGTTTTTCAAGGAAGAGGTGGATGAAATGCACCCACACACACACACACACGCACACACACTCACACACACAGCAGCTGGACTGTTCTCTGTGTCCCACATCATGATACATTTCTACTTTCCCCGCTGTCCTGGAGAGTCAGTTAATAACTCTCCGCTGACTTCATTTACAAAGGCAACTTTACCATCTGAGCTGTAAAGAGGCTCGGGGAGATGCCTGGAGCCTCCTCGAGCTTTTCAGTTGAGAAATATGATGCTGTGCATGATCTATGATTCCCATGCATGGGCTGTTATTAAAATATATAGCGTGTATCAATCAAACAGGTTATCATGCTCGATAGCCATTATTGTTGCGTATATACTGATGTTTTTTCATCAACATAGAAAGCCTAAATCAGTCATTACACATTATGTAGTTGAGTGACTTATTTTAGTTAACGGTTCCTGTGTGCTGTGGTGAATATATGGCTACATCACACAGGAACGCATATTTAATTTGAAGACTTGAGAATTGCTATGTATTAATAGCCAATATGTACCACATATTTACCAAATTCATTAACCAATCATGATCAGATTATTTTAGATATTATTTAATTATCCTATATTTTACACCGTATGTGCAGAGATATCATATACATATTTCTACAGATTTAATACAGGTTACTTTAGGTGTATAACACGTGCCCAATTTATTCTGTGTCTCAAAAATCAAAAGAATATTATATATATTATTTAATACAAATTTAAGAAAAGTAGTGTTTTCTACATTGGCTTGTTTATATTTTATTGGCCAACTGAGTCTATTTAATTGACCCGACCTGCTTGATATTGTGTTCAATGAGCCATTTGTAAAATATGTTTGGATCCAGCTTCGGAGCCTGCTTGTCTGTTCCAGCCCTGAAACAATTGAATGTTTTGCAAAAAACAATTACTGTTTTTATTTTTACCTGCTATAACATATCATTTAAATGAGCAGCAGCTAAATAAATGATTTTATTTCACCATGACCATAGTGTTAACACACTCCGACAATCGAAGTTATAGGTATAACCAAATAAGAATCATTTCGACTGTATTCTTAAAATAATTCTATATTTAAACAAAAAAAAAAACGTTTTTGCAATTGTGTGATATTACATAAATCCTTCTTAAAGGCAGTATCCAAAATAAAATAAAGATTTGCAAAGAAGCCTGTTTATGATCCGAATATTGTCTATAACCTTTAATACTCTACTTATCAGAATTATAATATAATAATATAATATAATTAGAGTTTTATCTTCATATCTATTTGATCCACTTTCTGACTAAACCAAATCTGCCGTTCTGGAGACGTTTGACTGAAGAAAGCCTGTGGGTTACCCCGCCCGTCTTATGCACGTGTAGCCTACATTTGACTATATTTCTATGAAGAAGAAGTCTGCTTCGCATTGGTTTGCCTTCTGCAAAAAAAAAAATAAAAAAGGCTGAATAAGAAACTGTCACTAAGGTCACATGTATAACTGATTCTAATTATTACATGCAGTGTCTGTATTTCAAAACAAAATACCCCGTGCATGTGCGTAAGGTGTAATTAGAAATAGGGTCTAAATTTATGTCTTCTAAATCCAGATCCGTTGGTGGAAATGAAGGCTTTCGCTCCAGGAAAAGCAAATTACCGCCCGGACTTCACATGTCACTATTTCAAATCAACGGAGGATCGCGGCCTCACTTCAACCCCTCCGACAGGGTTGTCTCGGTTATTTAAAATATGTTAGTGGTAGTGGTGGTGGTGGGTGGGGGGGCAATCTGTAAAATCCTGACATTTAAGATTCACTTGCGTTTCTTGAGTTTATTAAGCTCTTGTTCTTAATGTCTACGCTGGTTTTATGGCTGTTCGGTGAATTGTTAAAGGGGATAGTAGAGCAGGAAAGGAATGTGCTGTAAATACTTTTTGTCAACCTCAAAATGTCCTCATTCCATGAATTCAGTCCCAGCTTCGTGTCATGAAAGTTGTATGAGAACCCCACAGTTTCATATCAGCGGAGAGTTTGGTGGGAATTTGCCTTGATTAGTTCACGTTTTTTTTTGTTTTTTAAACTTGGCATTCTGACGAGATATACAACTGCGGCTGGGAGTGAACTGAGGAGGCTGGGCTCTGCATGTGTTGTAGGCCAAACATCATGACCTTCACTGCGTCACCTCGAATGTCTGCAGAATGCATATTTCAACATATTGGATATTGACTATATTGGAAGTGCGCTTTGGAATATGTGTCCATTGCTAGGTTCAACGAGAGAACAATATTAATAATAATAATAATAATAATAATAACATAGGCTATTTGTCTTTTAACTCCATGCATTCCTTATCGTTACTAGAAACTGTTAACTAGAATTGTGCACATGTGTGTGGAGGGCTTATTTATCCAAATCAATTCTGTCATAGCACTTAGACAACATGTGGAAGATAAAGATGGTTTGCAGATAATGTCTTCAAGCTTCTACAGCGCCAGTGTCTCCAATTAACACGCTGTCTGGTTGTCAGCCCGGCCTGCAGGGCGGAGGCCCTCCGAAAATTAAAATTCCCACAGCCTGCGGTCTGAGGAGAGGCCATTTTCACTGAAAAATATCCTGAGCCTCTATAACTGGAAAACAAAGTCAGTTTCAACTGAAAACCTGGCGGGAACAATGCATAAAGTGCTGGGTTAAGATTAGGATATTGCAAATCAAAACGCTTTTCGATGTGAACTGACACATGGCAGATAGTGTTTGCTCCTTCACTGAAGTCAGGCTGAACATTATTCACTATCATTTCTTTTGCATTCAGTTGGTAGTGACTAAAGCGCATTCAAGCCATCTCTATGAAGCACAACCTTACTTATCATCGGACTCATCAACCTTTAATACAATGAATAGTTTTGCGTCTGGTCCTTACTGGGTCGCTGTCATCCATTGGAAGCTGTCCAGATGAACTGGAAATGGTTCCTTTAAGACGGAAGGGCAGAGGAATGTGGTGAATTCAAGCTCAAAGGCCAAAGCTGGGGGCCAGAGTCGCGCCTGGTGTTTAAAGGACTCTTGGTTTTTGTTTTTTTGTTGCAGCTCCTGAAGTGAAAGCGCACCAGTCGCTCGGTCAGTCTCTGGTCCAACTCATCATTTCTCTTCAGCAGATCTGAAAGCTGCACTATAGCCTACCTTCATCCTCGTAAATAACGGCGTTAGCCCCATAAGCAATGCGTAGTTCATATTTAATCGTCGTAAATAACGCTGTTAGCTGTATATGCGACGCAGAGGTCGGATTTATAGCCCCGACTAGCAGTCTGCCATCCCCAAAGAGTCCAAGACTCCACGTCTGTGATGATTATGAAGAAATATAAAGACTTACATCCCGGAGACTTTGATAAAGGTCAGCAGGAAGTCAATGTCTGGACTCACTGCCAGTCCAGTCTGCTGCTGCTCTTCAGTCTCCTCATTAAAAGCCCAATGACGGATTTCATCCCTCAAACGCCGCTGACTGAGAGGCTTTGGACTCAAGTGGACAACATCGGTAGCTCCAGCACAGAGCAGCGGAGCCAGGTGACCCACTAATCCGTTACAGAAGAAAGCTGTAACCGGCGTCCAGCCCCAGTCCCACATCCCTCCGCCGAGCTCCTGTCCGAGCTGTGTTTAGCCATGGCAGCCTGACCGCTGAGTGAGAAGCGCCCTTTACCCGACCGGGGGAGAGGCTGCAGCACTACAGGCCATATATCAGCCCTATAAAACCAAAGCAGCCGCCCTGATGTAGGATTTTATTATGGTATTAAACGGACCCCAAAAAAGTAGTTGAAGTAGTTTGCGCTGTAAAGACAAGGGGCATAACCACGCAGGGCCCAATTTAATGGCGCTCGTTAACAAAAATGACTGTGAATCTGCCAATAAAACAGCATCAGGCGGCTCTGCTGCTCACAGAGAACCTTTCAAGTATATTCAGAAAGTAGGTAAATAATTTAACACACCTAGGTGTGAATTTTACTATCTATCTTGTGGATCGAACATATCGGTGCTGTTGACTCGCCTGGAGTGTCGGACTGTCAGCGCGTGTACTGATGGTGTTTAAATGCAGACTCCTTGATGTTGAGCCTGATTTAAGTCATTGCTTACGCACAATTCAGCAAGAGTGGATATGCTCCCGGTAATGCCTGCCGTGCGCGTCGCACTGAAATGCACGTGCATCTATTTTGATTAGGTTCAAACAAATAAATAAATACATAAAAATAACGGCGCCACTTATTTGTCAGCCATTGTCCCCGCTCTGCATTTCATGAAGACTGCCCGAACAAAGCATCATTTAACGGTTTGATATAATTCTCACTTGACAGCAGCCATAGATACACAGACTAGATATACGGACGAACTGCTCATTTTGCATATTGCATATAAACAAGACGATTTGTTTAGAAGGGGTGCAATCTATTAAATAAAGAGAGAGAGAGAGAGAGAGAGAGAGAGAGAGAGAGAGAGAGAGAGAGGCTCGTGTGCATTATTGATTTACGCTCCATTGACGCTTTATCAGGCTCGAAGAAAAAGTCCGGCCAATCAGTTCGCGCCCTGTGCACAGATCCGACGAACCCACGCGCACAGTGCGAGGCTGTAGCACTTTGTTTCGCTATAGTGAACAAGTTGTGTGAAAGGAAGGGGGCTAGTCAGAGGAACGAGAGAGAGAGAGAGAGAGAGAAAGAGAGAGAGAGTGAGAGAGAGAGAAAGAGGGAGGGAGAGAGAGAGAGGGAGAGGGAGGGGGGGAGAGAGGGAGGGGAGAGAGAAAGAGAGAGAGAGAGAGGGAGAGAGAAAGAGGGAGGGAGAGAGAGAGAGAGAGAGAGAGAGAGAGAGAGGGAGAGAGAGGGAGAGGGAGGGAGAGAGAGAGAGAGAGAGAGAGAGGGAGAGAGAGAGAGAGAGAGAGAGAGAGAGGGAGAGAGAGGGAGAGAGGGAGAGAGACAGAGAGAGAGAGAGAGGGGGCGAGAGAAGGAGAGAGGGAGGGGGAGAGAGAGCGAGAGGGAGGGGGGGAGAGAGAGGGCGAGCAAGCAAAGGACAGAAGAGAGAAAGAGAGAGAGGGAAAGAGTAAAATCCCGTAATGTATCTCTTCTTGTTTTCCATTTAGTGAACTCGCGGCGTTTCGCAGATAATGTCCGAGAATGTCCATTTCTGGGACTTTGAGCAACTATTACGTGGACTCCATCATAAGTCACGAGAGCGATGAACTCTCAACCCCGGCTCGCTTTCCCAGTGTCCAGTATTCCGGCACGAGCTCCGCCGCAGCCGCGGGCGGAAGGCAGCCTGGCGGCGCAGCGCACGCGGAGCATCCCCACCCCGAGTCGTACCCATCATGCAGCTTCCAACCGAAGCCTCCGGTCTTCTCATCGTCCTGGAGCCCGTTCAGTCCGCACCACGGTGCCAGTGGCCTCCCTACTGTCTACCACCCTTACATCCCAGCCCAGCACGTGCCCGCCGCGGAAACACGGTACCTACGCTCATGGCTGGACTGCGCGCCGCGCGGGTCAGAGTCTGTCCCGGGGCAGGGGCAGGCGGGGCAGGTCAAACTGGAGCCTCAGCTCGGCCATCACGGCGGAGAGATCCCACCAAAAATCGGTGGACCGCACCAGCACGAGACCACCACGTACATCTTAGAGTCGACGTCCACGGCTGCGCGTGAGCTAAACCACCATCCGGCTGCCATCCCGAGAGCAGGGTTCGAAGAAAATAAGGACATTTGTGAAGGGAGTGAGGACAAAGACGGCGTGGATCAAAGTAAGTTATTAAAGCAGGAAATAGCGCGCGGGAGAAAGAGAGAGAGAGAGCGGAGAGAGTGGGAGAGATTGTAAATGCTTTTAATGCCGCCATAAACCAAGAACAAAGAGCCGGAGTGCCAAAGTGCCCCCACCTTCTGCTCTCTAAGTTTACTGTGATATTTAGCCCGTATCATCCCGCTGTAACCAGCCGGCTCCTGCAGAAACGGATTACTGGGGCAGCCCGTAGCATATAAACAATATTAACTGTATTCAGTGACGTTACCGTAAAGCAACGTCTGTGTATGGTTCCCCGTTACTTTTCTAATGTGGCACATCATTCAAAAAACCTGCAAGAGGTGGACACAATAACATGAACAACTTGCAATGTAGGCCTAATTGCAACTAGTACAACAGCAAGAGCAGGCCTACAGATAATATAACTGGATCAACAGCCAACACAGTGTGGACACACACTGAACATGATGTGTCCACAGAGGGCACTTACATTTCTTAATAATACGGTGATGCTGTTATTGCATCAATACGCCCGTGTGAAAAATAACTGAAAGTGTCGTGATGGTTAGTTTGGATTAATTGGCAAAAGCGCAATAAAGCACACACATGTCGCTTTATAACTTTATATGCATGAGCTAAAAAAGAATATGCTTTTGTTATTGATGCTTGTGTGAGACAGAAGGTTGTTTAAGTAGCGGCAGACGCTCTAGATCAGAGGACAACCACACGATATAATGCTGAGAAAAGAACCAGTCATTGCTCAGGGTACGCGCACTGCTGGACTGTTTGAAAAAGATCAAGGTGTTGGTGCTTTGGATTTGACTTTTATTTTTATTTTAGTTATTTTACTACAGGTGCATTGTAGGACGCAGGGCTTGATTCGCGTGTTTGTGTGTGTGTGTGCCTCACATGGGCTTTTGTCTGCGCTCCATTGCGCTTTAAAGTCAAATTTGCCGAGCTGGAGGCCTCCTGCTCCGTCTCCCCTGCTCGCTGTGAACTACAGTCAGGAGCGATCTCTCCGGAGACTTGCAGAGGAGCTGCAGAGCTTCACTGGCAACACTTTCTTCCACACGTTCAGGCGACCAGTCGTATATAAAGTGACGCTGTATTAACGCTCTGCTTTGAAAATCATTCCGCAATCAACTGCTTTCCATCATTTCCCAGAGAGACACGTGCGTGCTTCTTGAGGGGAGGGGCGCTGGGTTTATATTGTTATATTTTTGTTCGGATATCCCGATGTAACGTCACTATGCAGTAAGTAGTTGTAAACATAATGTTGAGGGTAGCCCTTTGTTTCCGCCCCCAACCTTAAGCGTGTCCATCAGATGAACATATCCAAAGTGTGTCAGCCATGTGCATGTCTTCAAAATCATCCCAATTACAAAAGGAGTCAGGCCGCCTGTCATTGACACGAGCCGAAGAGCAGATTATAAATAGGCCTAATAACTAATAACTCCGCCGGCAGCGAGGACTAACTCACGCGCGCACCTGAGGGGGACAGCGAGTCTCTTAAAGAATGTCCAGCCTACATCCAGAGGATCCCGTAAAGCCCACAGCGGCTTCTGCTTCTGTGGCTGAGCGAGAAGGTGGCTTACCAAGACATGAGACGACAACCGCCTCCACTGACTGGAAAACTGTGGCGGGTATCTTATTATTATTTGTTGAACAAAATGAACACTGGATTCACTGTTAAATTAATGCATTGCAACCTTTGAAGTTCTGATATCGTGTGTGAAATGCACGACAGGATCGTTTTCTGAAAGCGTCAAGCAGCTGATTGATATTTACTTACAATACAATTATTGGTAATACGTCACGGCAGGCGCAGCTGTTTGGATGTTATAATAGTCTGTTGGCTGCCGCATGTGAGGAGCTGTTTTATTCATCTGCTCACTCTGTTGTAATGATAATATTCGACCTGTCATGAAATCCTCCTGATATAAAGCCGTGGAGGGACTGGCCAGTACAGCAAGGGCTTGTTCTGTTTTCAGTCATCACTTGCACTAACGACAATATTTAATCCATCACGTGCTGGCAGGGTTGGCTCAGTTTGACGCTATTTTCCAAAGCTTCTTGACTTATTTTGGGCGGGACAGAAAAAAGCTCCCTGGAAAAGATATTCATTAGAATTTATTTTTTGATGTATTTTTTTTCCCTTAAATATATTTCCTACGCGGGCCTGGATGTGAACAAGCTCTGTTTCCCTCCTCTAATCCCTCCGGATAAATCTAGTTTCTGCCAGAGGATTCTGATTCATGCGTCTGGGAGCGTGGCCGTTTGATACGTGTGCGTGCATTGTGTGTGAGAAGGGGAGGCCTTCACAGAGGAAGAAATACAAGTTACAAATACTTCACACACTCACTTATAGCTACACACGTTATTGCTACACTGGCACACACAGTTCTTTCTCCCTCTCTCTCTCTCTCTCTCTCTCTCTCTCACACACACACACACATACACACACACATACACACACTCCTTATTACAGCATCTGAGCATGCTATCCATCAGATCAGTGCGTTAGTTAAGGGCTGGATAGAGCCCAGCAGCCTCCAGTCTGAATTATTACACTGTGTGTGCCAGTCTGGCTTGGTGGTAATGAAGGCTCCTCTGTAAAGGATTGTAGAGTTCAAACAGGCAAAGCTGAGAGACTTCCCAATTAGAGAGAGTTTCTCTTTCTGAGCTCTTTCAGTGTTTTTTGTGGTTTGCTTTGTGCTGTGCAGTGGGTCAGTGTGGCAGCTAGGGGAGCTGCACCAAGCAGCGAGTGAAGACTGTTTCTATTGTTCACAAGGCAGCCATTTTAAACACTATGGGTGCAAATATTTCTGTATGCAGGCCAAGCACAACTCTCCTTACTCTAACCCTGACGCAGCTTCACTGGTGAACTGGGTGGTTACTAATCAAGCAAGGAACGCCCAGAGAAAGGCACAATGCTGAGCTGCTGATGTAAACTGGCTCTTCCTTGTCTCCTGTGTAAATATGAATTGTCAGCGTGTAGTTGGACACATCAACACATTAAGATGTTGTCAGTTGGTTGTGTAGGGATTGGTTACTTTGTGTCGCAAAGGCAGAACGGAACCGGCTCTTGCCCTCACAGCTGTCGGGTTACCTCGTGTGACTGTTTGGTTCTGGGTTAAAGGAATAGTTTGACATGCTTTTGTATACTTGTTCACTGTCTTGCTGAGAACTCTAAAGTCCGTACAGCCTGTTAGCTTAGTTTAGCACAAAGACTGGAAACAGGAAGCCGCTACCCTGACCCCTAAAAGTCACACAATCCACATATACCTAGATTAACACGTTTTATTTATGTTTAATACCGAGAAAAACAAAGCATAAAAAATGACAGATTGTGTTGTCTAACGCTTGGAAAGTTTTCCCAAAAATGTCTGACCATTCCCTTGAGATATGTTTTGGTCAAAGCGTGTAGAGTAAAATATATCAAAGTCTACAGATATTCTTCTTCACACAAATACGTACACAGAAACTGTTATTCAGGCATGTGACTAATATCTGTGAATTTAGTGCGTGACAATGTCAATACAGATGGAGAACAAACATATAGAACAACACTAGTTATTGACATAGGATGGCAAGCAATAGCTTGTGGTGTACTCAAAACTTGACTTGTATCATTGTAGCCTGGATCTTATGGTGGCACGCTCTCAAAGTGAGTCCACTACATGTGTTCACATAAGTGGTTTGTCAATGGAGTATTCAATAGTGGCCAGATTCCTCGGAGAGCTTTGACTTCATGAGCTGTACAGCATGGCAGAAAAGGTCTTCGCCATTATTGATAATAAGAAGGAATTTTCGACAGTTGGTCGCTCAGTTGTTTCAGAGGTTCTAAAGGCATATACTCTGTGCACGTAGCTCTGAAAGAGGGAAACATTCCTAACAGAAAACATTTTATATCCATGATGAAAATGTGACGCTTCCCACTTCCCAAGTATATTTGACGAGGACACTGTGCATGCTTGTAATACATGGAATTATCGGTCTAATATGTAGAAGAGTCAATTTGGACTTTTTGAAACCAGTTGTTTGTGATGCACTTTTCAGTAATGCTCTGAGACATGATCAGTGTCTGCATGGTGGCACTGAACAGCAGGACAAATGTAGGCAGAGTTTCCCTCCCCATGTACTCTAAATGTCGGCTGTTTGAATAACATCAGTGGAATCCTACCTTTCAAAACATCACATCCAGTCAAAGCCGGCATCCAGCTACAGATTCTCTTTGTGTTACTGGTGCTGGGCGGCCATCCAGAATAAACTACAAGATTACACTTCAGCCTTTGTGCTGCTGCTGCTGCTGCTGCTGCCGGGCAGTGCGAGAAAGTTATTACCCCTGAAGTTTATTAAGTTATAACGGCGGGTGAACAACCCCATTAATTGGCGTGTTGCTGTTGGTGGCTGGGTGAGATGGGGTGTAAGGGTTGGGGTTGGCGGGGGAATAAAATACGACTTCTGGAAATGTAATAACGTGCCTTTGGGATATATGAGAGGTCAATTTCTGGAACTATTAGGGTGAAATTGCTAAGGGAGGGAGAAAGAGAGAGAGAAAGAGATGGGATGTGATATTAGTCTTCTCGCCGTTTCAGTCACCGTTTCCATGCAAGCAGCATTCATCATGGTGGACACACACACACACACACACACACACACACACACACACACACACAAGCAAAGACACTCATTGGGCTACAATTGAACACATCGTGCCGCAGGGCCGCAGCCATACGGGATAAATAATCTTTCCGTCCATGTGCCTGTCTGAGGGACATGCTAGCCACACTGCAGATACATGGATGTAGCCTGAAGAACAAACACGTAAAAGTTAGGCCTGTACAAGCTATATACACATAACCCCCTCATATTCTGTCTTTCTACCTGTCATCATCCTTACTGTCGTCCCGCACTTGGAGAAAAAAAGTCTACCCATCCACCCTTCCCACCAGCACCCCAGCTCACCCCCCCTTCCCACCGCTCCACCCCTCAGCCGGTTTGTCATCCTGGGTGACAGCCACGGTCGCGGCACAGCTCCGGGGGTAATGGATGATCCTGGAGGTGATTATACACCCGGGGAATGCAAAGCACCCACTTTACGGTGTGACAAAAGCACCGCACACCCCCACTCAACCCCCCACCCTCTTCTCACCTCTTTACCAGGCATTATTTTGCTCTGAGATGAAATCGATCCTCTACATGCTGGCCATGTTGCAGGGAATTGATTCCAGAGGATATTAAGGACATATTTACTGATGATGGCTGCTAACTAACTGGACTGGTGGTAATAACACAGAGAAGCTGTATTCTGTCACATCCACACAGGGACAGAGGCTGGGTGACGAACATCACTGGCAGCCATCTTGGCTTGACTTTCTGACTCGTGCTGAATTACACCAACAAACCAAAAAAAATTGTGAATTTGTGAATAAATCCCAGCACTCTCAAGTACACATTAGATAAAGAATTTGTCAGGATTGAAAACTTGAAAAGGTGTCAATTCTCTTGATATAAGTTATGAAATGATGTAGGCGCAGCCAAGAAGAGATAAAGTAGATGAAATGTGGGGTATGACAAAATAAAAGTAGTCATACCAAGTCAACATTGTGACCAGAACAAGTCAAACATATGACAGTATGTCACATTTGAAGGAAAGACTGTGGACTTAGCATTTACACTTTTCATTTGCTATCTCAACATTATGACTTACTTCCTCTTCATTTACACTGACATGTCAAACACTTGACCTTGAAGAGAACATTATGACTCAGTGTTTCATCATGTTATCTTATTCTTTTCCTGGTGTAACTGTTGCACGTCAACCATTTCAATGTAAATGTGTCTTACCAAACATAAAGCTAACGCTGCTCATGGCGCCACACAAAACAGTTATTTGTTCACAACTGGGAGTTAAAAAAAACATTTTGAATATTATATGCAGTTTTATCAATTGCCTTGGCAAGATAGTAAGTGGGATTGTCACAGTACTAAAATATTTCCAGGGAAATTGACATACTCACTCAATATAAATTAGGGTAAAGATTGGCTTCTCAGGGACAGACACGTATGACTTTAAATCTCCTCGTTCCCCATGACTTGAGTGATATCTTTTCTGCCTTTTTAGGCCAGATTACTGAGGCTGCATTTTACATAGGGAAAAATAATCCCCTCCATAACCCTTGCACTGCAGAGCTATGCTCTGCTCCTGCTTCAAGGATAAATATCATGTTTCTTTTTAAGTTTGACAGCAACAATGAGAAGTCACATTCCCAAATTCAGCCTGATGGTTAGACTGCAAGTCAACAGAGGTATCCCCTCTATGACTCACATTTGGATTGTGCATCAGATTTACAGTTGCACTGCTGCGATGAAGAAGCAGCACATTTAAAGAAAATAGTTCCAGTGTGGTATTGTTTTCTGTGCGCACGCTGCCCCTTCCTGCTGTTCATCATCGGAGATGCTCTTTAAGCTTCTTTAAGTCTTCAGACTGCGATTTAACTAATAGCTCGGCCTAATGAGAAGACGGAAGTGTTGAGCTTTACTTCTTCACATTGAGTTTCTTGCTGCTTTTACAGACTGTAGCTGGTGGAAAGCTGTTTGTCGGCTTGACTGTTGTGATTGAGTGGAGGAAGAGCCTGACCTGACCACAGCGAGTTATTGCTCATGGTTAAGGCCTTTATTTAGAAGATGTAAAAGTGGAAATGAATGAGAACCAGCTCTGGCCTCTCACAACGTTGCCGAATGTGTTTTGTCATTTACAAACCGAAACGTCTCTCCTCTGATATTGTAGTTGCGCAGAGATTTTGCTAAACTGATCATATTTAAGTAAAAAAAAGGGTGGGAAACTGTCAACATGAGAAAATAGTTTTTTTGTTGTCTCTGTGGATTTGCGTTTTTTTTAAGAGCATCTGTGCCGAGTTTCAGCACGCTGCCTCATAGTTGAGATGCCTTGGTGCTTTGCAGAGGGGAAGCGCATATAGCTTTCAGCCCTTAACCAGGCCCATGCGTCGCACACAAGAAGTCTTTGCTAATTACATCGGTCTGAAAGCTATAAAGAGGGGTGGGGTGGTGGAGGAGTCAGGGTGGTCTGGCAAACAAGATAAATGGAAGAAAGAAAGAAATAGAGACAGAAATGATAAAAAATCAAGGCAATAATGCATAACTTTCTCTCCCCGAAAATAAGGGAAACATCCAATGAAGCCTCTACAATTATGCATTACAATACTGTTATTCACATCTCAAAGGAACGTTTCAACAATCTCAAGCAAGTTGCAGCTTGAGCTTTGTGATGTGGCAGAATGGAGCTGAGTGTCATCACAAATCCATTGAGAGCACAATGTTATAAAGAATAACTCCCTATGTAAAGACAATCTGCTTTTTAACAGTTCATTTATGTATTTAGTTATGAAGAAAATGTTTGTGCTGATCACCATACCGTGTTCAAACGGGCTCAGCAGAAGCACTGTGTGAAGATCATCTTTTCCTTTGTAAGTTTAATGAAAGGCGAAGGATACACACAAGAAATATTTTTCCTCTAATCCCATTGGGGCCATAAATCTCCCTTTATTAATTTAGGAGCAATCAGGAGTGAGGCAGTGACAGTGTGCTGAGCTACAATATGATCATCATTCTCCAAAAAAAAAAAAAGAAGCAGTATTAGGCCTGTAAAACATCTTCTGCCTTTGTGTGTGTGCTGTCATCACAAAATATCAGCTTCCGTATTTCACTGTCACAAAATGTGATTTAGCAAGCCACACACACACCACTGCCTCCTGCCACCATCAGTCTGTTGCCACCGTGATCTTGTATTTATCCACTGAAGGTCACCTTCAAACAGGGGCCAAACCAGTCAGATCGGCTGTCTCTCCCTGTTATTTCTATATATGTGTTTGTAACTGTGGCAGTGACTGCATCAGCCAAATCATTGGCTAATATAAAATCTGCTCTTTTTAATGTTTTTGCTTAAATTGTGAATGGAATTGGTGTCATTTTGAAAGGTCTGAACCGGTTCTCAAAGCTGGTTCAGTTTAGAAGTTCTAATAATGAGTAAAATAATTAAACAACAGACCAGATACTGGGATTGGACGGTGTGTTATCCATTTTGTAAAGCTATTTTTTTTTTTTTTGCTCTACTTTATAAAGAGACTGTTCATATTTATTTGTCCTCCTCGTGCATGGAGACTGCGGGTTGGATGGAGCAGGCCGTCTGTCCTGCACCCCTGTTGACACCATAAACCTAGTTTACGCACCGCAGTGTCAATTGCACAGTCAGGTGTTTTCGAGCAATGCTTTTACGCACGAGGTACTGCGACATTTTACTTTTTTGAGAGAGTGTTTGGATTTTCTCTAAAACTCTTCAAAGAAAGGACTGTAGGTGTTTTTTGTTTTGTCATTAATTGGCTTCCTTTTCTTTCTCTTCTCTTCCTCCAGATGACCCCTCGGCAAACTGGCTGCATGCACGCTCCTCCAGGAAGAAGCGGTGCCCGTACACCAAATATCAGACGCTCGAGCTGGAGAAGGAGTTCCTGTTCAACATGTACCTCACGCGGGACCGGCGGCATGAGGTGGCTCGCGCGCTCAACCTGACAGAGCGCCAGGTGAAGATCTGGTTCCAGAACCGGAGGATGAAAATGAAGAAACAGAGCAAGGACCAACCCAAGGACTAGCGAGACTCCCACTGGCGCGCGCACATACACATTCAGATGCACATGCAAGCTCACAACATGTATCCAACATGAAGTCCCATATTTCTTATGTCTAGAACACAAAATGGCCTTTTCAATAACTGAAAACACACGCACACACACACACACACACACACACACACGCACATAATTTGTTCTAACCTTCAGGCACTACCACGTGAGCTTCAGTCCTATCACACCAATCTATCGGCTACAACTGATCATCTCTGACAGACGCTGAGGACTCCGCGGAAACAAGTCTGACGTTTGGACTTTGGCTTCCAGTGTGTAGTCATGGAGGATGATGGGTAAAAACTCACAGACCAGACTCTTCTCTCAATAGGTCGACTCCATATACAACTGCGGATTGGACTGTTTGTTTGTGAACTGCTGGTTCTCGTCTGTGCTTCGTCTTCATAGTTTTATACGCTTTAAGTGTTTGATAACGAAAGGGAAGAAAGCAGCAATCCGCCTGGTGATGCTACAACAGAATGGGGGTGCTGTGAGTGTGTGTGTGTGTGTGTGTGTGTGTGTGTGTAGCAGGGAGAGAGGTTTTATTTTTTTCTGAAGCACTACTCTTCCTTCTATTAGTTATTTATTGTTCCATAGTTGAAGAAACCGGGGTTTCCCATGGCCATAAACACACACACGCACACACACACGCACGCGCGCGCACACACACACACAGGTGTTTATCCGTATTTCTCTTCTCCTCCTTGTTTCTTGGTTCTATGCTTGCAGAATTGGATTAGAAAGCGCCTGATGGTCGACGTCGGTACAAGCAGCAGGCCGCCGTTTGTTTCCCGGTTGTCGGTCCTATGTAATGAGCAGATACCCGAGGGGAAGGAGAAGGGTGGGAAGTGATGGGGTGCCCGGTGTGTTAACCCGACTCAGCAACCGGGGATCCGATTAGGCTGCTGTCGATATCATGGATCCCGCCCTTCAGCTTGCTCTCCGGATGCTTTATGCGCTGCGGCGGCGGCTCATCTGAGGCCTTTATCGGCTATCGATAGTCGCCTCCTCCGCTTCACTTGCGCCCGGAGTTAGAAGAGTTGATCTGAGAGGACACAGCACAAAGCATCAGATTTTTTTATATCACATCCATCCTTTTTTAGACTAGGCCTTAAGCATCTAGCAAAACAAAAATCAATTTTGGCTGAATCTTGACATAAAACGATAAAATCCCTCGATCGTTTCTTCTTAAACTATAAGCCGTCATGCTTTCTCATCACATAGTCTGGAACAGCATTACAGACGACACCAATGCTTCTTTATTAGACTGCTAATTATTTTAGCTGACAGGCTATTTGCAGTGAAGATGTACAAAATGTTACTTTCAGATTCCAGTGCGCACTGAGTCCATGTGTGGATGAAGGACTGGCTAAAACTCGTATGTTAAACATTTACTCTCTAATCTTCTCTTTCCTCCAATCTTTATTCAACGCGGTTCTTGCATTGCATTTTAAGAAATATTCAGCTCTATTTTTATACAGACTAGTAGACTAGTATATTGAGTATTATCTGCTATGCAAGGCGGGTCTCTCTGTCTTACAGGAATTATACCGATGTGCGCTACGGTGGTTTCAAGATTCAGCCTGGGACTGAAGAAAGAGCGAGATATATCCCGATGCGCTCACATGTGTACTGACAATTTCTAAATTCCCTTTCAGTATTTTTTTCTTTCTAGAAATATCATTCCTAGAGTATCTATACCACGTTTATATGGAAAGACATTTACCCTTAAGATTTATTCCCGCGTGAAATACTTCAGCAATAGTGTCTACATTTAATGTCTCGGGGTATTATGGGGTTTGACTTCAGTTTATGCAGAATTGTATTGATTTGAAAGTTCAAATATGAAGAGGCCATGTCGGAAGGCCAGCGTGACACTGTGGCGTTATTTGAAGTGTCGGCGTAGTTAAATGGCGTCCGGTGGCAGTTTTATGGACGGATCATAAACAACACATTGGCTTTACAACGATGTGTGTGCGCGCGCGCGTGCGCATGTGTGTGCGTGTGTGTGCGTGCGGACGATGCGGCTTGTAGACCACAAAGGCTGCTTGTGCGCTACCATTGTAAAAATTACACACACATACATATCGTTTCTGCACACTTGCGTGATTATTGCCTCCGGTTTAAATCATGTTACGTTCATTTGTAGTTTTTGCGCAGAAACGAACGGGTCTACAAGCAGCATTTTTTGTTGTTGTTGCAAAGTCTTAAACAGAGGACAGCTACACTTTCTTGACAAGCATCAACTCCTCTATTTACGAGTACAAATGTTTACATGGTCTGCGCATGTCTCAAGTCCCTCGTCATTTTGAAGAAGTCATTTCGTCGTTTAGCTCTTTGTGTGTTAAATCTGTCGGTTGCTTACTGAACAATTAAAACAGACTAAATAGAAGTTTCTTGATAGGAAATATTTCTAATTTATTGTATATAAAGTGAGTAACATCGTCTTTCTTGTTGGAATGATTTATATATGCTGAATATTGTTTTTGTCTTTTCGGGACATGGCATTTTAATGTAATATAGATGATTTCTTTCTTTGTGTCTGTCATGTTCTTTAGATTCTGTTCTCCATGTTGTTGTGCCGACTGTCTGAATGATCTGGTCTGACGTCAGTCCGATGTGTCCATCACATGTTTAATGGTGAGCAGTAATGAGTTTGGACTGTGCTGATGGGACAAAGAGGACGAAAAGATTTGATTAAAATTAAGCAATGCATATAAGTTATACTTTTTATCCTGTCCCAGTATTTACTCTCCTGACTAGAGGAATAAAGTGTCTGGAGTTTTTGCAGCCGACAAATATAGACCAAGCTCCACAGGTCATTTTTATTTTTCCTCCACTTTCTTTTAATAAGGCAGATCCAAGCCACATGGCCACAGTAAATACATTATTAACGAGCAGGCAAACTCCAGTCCCTCTGATCCTCTCCTGCCTGTGAAATGTTCCAGTCCCTTCTTGTATGTTCTCCTCTCTTCTGTCTGTGTGTTGTTGTCTTTTTTTGTGCGATGGCACTGCTGATGCTGGATTCCTATTAAAGAAGAGACTTTACAGTACCACCGTGCTTCATGTCGTTGCATTGCTGCTTCTCACTGACAATAAAATGGAAGGTCGTCCGGGATCATTTGTGATTTACACCCGTTGTCGACTATTTACATAATTCCCGTAATAGCTCCTTCTGCTGTCCTCCGCTGTGAATGAGACTGCAGAGGGGAAGTTCAGAGAGGGCAGCTCAGCTTTCGGTGACTGCTTTTCCTACTTCTCCAGATTGAAACTGGTCTCTGAGTGAAGGGAGAAAGAGACAGCCGCCACGAGGGGGGCAGCGGATGAGCCAGCATGTGTTGAAAATATGTGTTTCTCCAGTTGTACACTGAAGCTTAAAGGAGAGGGGCGTCTGTTTGGCTGCAACACCAAAAGACTGTCATAAAGCCACAAACACCCCCCCCCCACCCCCACCCCACCCCAACACACCCACACAGATGATGAGTGCATTCATTAGAAGCGTCGTCATCCGTCCATTAGGAGCTTGTGAAGCCGCTGCGGTTCCTGTGTTTGTCTCTGATAGACACAGAGTCTGATGGGGGGCTGCAGCAGCTCTGTTTCCTCCTCTGCTCGTCACATAACGTAGAAACGGTCATAATGAGGTCTGGTGTTGAAGCACCTTCACTTGTGTTGCTGTTCATGCAAAATAAGCAGAAGACAACCAGGAGATTGAGTAACACTGCTGAGAGAAGAGTAGAAGCAGCAGCATCCGGGAAGCTTTTCACCTTTGTCATCGTCAGCACCACAGTAGTGCCAGTAGCACTAATAGCACCTATTCTGGTAATTATACCAATTGTGAGTATAATGTACAAAGTCATGCCAGTGTTATTAATCCATATAGGCTTCTACTACTCCAGATCACAGGTCCACATTCCCCCAATGCAACCCCACCCTCCTCGAACTGTTTGAACCACCAAAACAGTCAAACATTTTCCTAAAAATCATTTCACAGAAAAGTATTTTAGCAGTTCAAATGTATTTTCTGCCAGATTTGTCTCCTTCTATTCTAATTAAAAGTCCTCCTAAAAAACAATATACATTTTAAGCTATGGTGCCTGAAGAACCATCCCATAAACACTGTCATGTGTAACAGTAAAACCCTGCAGAGTGCTCAGAGGCAGCTCCAGCCCAGGTTGCAGGACTAGTAGTAATAGCAGTAGGAGTTTAGCTTGCAGGCCTACAATGTAACGTTTCTACATCAGTGCATCACTGCCAGTGGTACTAAGATAAGATCAGATCAGATAGAACGGGAAACTGTTGTGCAACAGTTACAAAACACAGTAAGAGACAGTATAAGATACAAAAATGTACAAATAGTGCAAAATGTTTTATACAATATACATATATATGTAAAAAAATAAAAAGATAAGATGAGCTGAGACGGGTAACAGGGTAACACTTCATCCTCAACATGTAACACGATATCAACACTTTAACACACTTTAATGTAGAAGATAGAGAGTTGTTTTTGTCAACAGTTATAACTCCTCCAATCAAGCGTTCCACATATAACAGATGGCTCTGCTCCTGAACAAGCATTTACATTGTGTTGCTTGATGGATCGACTGTCATTCACATGTGGATTCAAAACTTAAGTGAATTTGTCTAAACTCACAATACTGTATTATATGATCTTATCAAGCATGGGCTGTTACAGTTGTTGTTTTTTGTAATTGCTGACACACTAAAATGACACATGAAGCACGATTATTGAAACTGACACTGAGGGAGCAAAACCTCACACACTGCACAAAAAAACACCAAATGCTTGATACAGGAGACGCAAACATATAAGGTGATGTCGCTTCTTTGCCACTTCAAGGCACACGAGTACAGTTTAGACCTGCTCTTTGAGAAACGTGTCATGCAGAAATGCATGCTGATGGAGAGAAATACATTTCTATCAGTGTGCAGTAACTGGTGCTGTGTTCTTTGTTTGGTCAATATATTCATGTACTTTACTTACAACGTATTTCTGGAAAAGCCAAAACTAGGCTGTATCAATAGAAAAATATTAAAAGTGTTTTAAAAAATCAGGTCGAACCATGTGTGCTGGTGACAAAATGTTTTTTTTTATTTATGAATTATTGTACAGTTTTGTGTTTAATGTTGCCGACAATCTGAAGTGATCTGCTACTTGTGTGTGTGGTTGTGTGAATTGTGTGTAGTGGTTTGACAAAATGAGCCCTGTTTTCAAAATTGTGCTGAAGCAATTGTAAAAAAATTGTAATATAGCTATGAATGAATAATATGGGCAGTTAGAGTTCTCGAAAAATGAACTCATAAATACTTAAAATGTCCATGTGTCTACCTAAAACCATATTGTAGTATTTTTAAAAGCATAAAAGGGGGAGTTTTAACACATACATTGACAAACATAAACACATATACTTATGATTACATAATAGTGTTTTATAATGTGTTATAAACAATGCATTTATTGTATTATATAGTGATCAGTTGATGCTAAAACGGGCTGTTGAAATAAAGACTTCGCATTACCTTAGTAGTAAGAAACAAAGTGTGCTGGCAGTGAAAGCAATGTAATCAGCCCTGGTGTGAAGAGGTACAAAGTCTCAGCACAGCCTCTCTGCTTCGCCCTGCACTGCTGGGCCCGACCAATGAGGCCTCAGGATTTAAGCAGATTTAGGCTCGGGCCCCAACAAAGCCATCCCATAAACCATCTGCGGACTTGACGGCGGATGATTGTGATACTTCTCTGAGGTCCAGCGGGGTCGGAGCTTCATTAAATCCAGAAGTCCTGCACTCTGCTGCAGGCCTCCCTCCAGTTTCAGTCCGCTGGGAAGGACAGCAACTGTGTGTGTGTGCGTGCGTGTGTGTGCGTGTGTGTGTGTGTGTGGGGGGGGGGGTCACATTCACTTCAAGTTAAGACAAGGATGAGCTTCAGATGTGGAGGCACAAAAACACCAGGGAGACATCACCACATCTGAAGGGCACCATCGGCAGCAGCAGTGATGTTATTATGGGAAAAGTGAGAAGTGGCAGTAATTCTACAAGCAGCAACAGTGTGCGTGTCAAAGAACTAGCTTCAGGTATCACATGAAGGAAGCATTTTACGTTAGTGGTAACTAGAAGAACCAACATTGGGGACAAATGATCACAATGACACATACAAATGAAGCGAACAACCCTTTGATATTCCATGCACTACATATATAACATACTGTAATGTTACTGTAATGTTACTGTATGTTTAACTACTGTTGTGTTGTGGGATATGGGCACCAACAGATACCTGGACCAGCAAAGTGTTCAGTCTGTTTCTAAAAAGTTCCTGCAGTGAGCATCTTGGAATCATTTGTTGAAGGTAGATATGCTGAAAGTGTGACCGGTACAACAACACCGACCCCCTGTGCCCCCCATCTCCCTTCCTCTGCAACATATCCAAACTGTGAGGCGATGGGGAATCCAGTTGGCTCGTTGTGCTGTGATTTAGCTGTGCAGCTAAATAGGTGCAGGCCTCTTTATTTTAGTGACATTTTCTGAAACTAAATGAGCTGCATAAGACAAACCCTGTGCTGCTGCTGGCAGATTTCATATTTCAACACATGCAAACGTGGCCCATCCAATATGTCTTCTCTTTATCCTCTCATATTAAAAAAAGGTCTACAGATAATAACCGGCTTCCCTGACATTTTCACTCTGGGTGGATGTTAGAGCGCAGCAGGCTCTCCCCAGTCCCTCATACTGAATGAGATGTTTTACACAGCACAGTTTCTATAATTCCTCAAGCAGCAGACAATATCATTCATATTCATAAATTTTCTCTGAGAGAGTTATGGTCCCACCGATATGAACGGCTGTGTGGATCAGTTCACATCAGCCATTCTGGACTCATTAACAGTTAGATGGCAAGCCAAATGCTGCGGACTGCTCTGCACATGCCACAGCTGCCTCTGACAGAGCAGAAAATATCTATAATATTAACATATATATAACAAATAAAGTAACGATAACAGTATGTGCACATGTCACAGCTGCCTCTGACTGGACAGAATAAAGTGACCTCAAATATAACATTAATAAATATATGTCCACAAATAGCCTCTATATTCTTTATAAAGAAAATATATGTATATATATTGTAGTTTTTTTTTTATATATATATATATATATATATATATATATTCTTTATAAAGAATATATGTATATATATATATATGTATATGTATATATATAGAAGCTTTTAAATATATATATATATATATATAATTCAGTTTTTTTTATAATACTGACAGACAAAATAGAAGCTACAATATGTTGTGATTTTACAACATCTAACTGAAAAAACATAAAATAATAATAATAATATCAACAATAATAATAGGCCTAATTATAAGAAGAACAAGAAGAAGAACACGTCGTGTTGTTTAAATAAATAACATTATTTCCCCCAAGTTTCAAATTAAGAATTCAACTTGCAGCAGAGAGTCTCATAATATTTGTTTGGCATGAAGTTTGCCCCTGTTGGCCCATTACTTTGAAAACGGTTAAGGCAGCGGCACACACACAGTCCATCGCTCCGTCTCTTCCAAATGATTCACATCCATCTGCATTCACAGTAGTTGTGTTTCGAAGCCACAAATCGCAGAACAGTTTGATTTCTTGCAGCGAGTCGCCCGGTGGAGCTTCACAGGAAAGATGATGCTTCCTGCATCAATTTCTTCTGTAATCGTAAAAGCACAAGTGGACTCCGCCGGTCAGAACAGGCCGTCAGGGTTTGTTTCATTTGTTTTATTTGACTCTGCTTTGAAAGAAAAATCTGCTAGTATGTCTCCCTTTGGGCCAATACAGATCCAGCATCTTTCTCTCCTCCTCCTCCTCCTCTTCTTCTTCTCTCTCTTCTTCTTTCTCACGTCAGTTGTTTTGTACACTTCCTATTTTCAAACATGGAAACAAACAGCACGAGAGAGCAGGATGTGCTGCACGCACCGGGGGTCTCGAGCTCACGGGTAAAAAAAAAATGAGGAGGGGTGGGTGGGCGATGAGGGATGCGGGAGCGGATGCGTGCGGGTTGGAAGAAGCCGCCGCCGACTGTCGTAAAAAGAGCAAAAAGGAAGACGGAAAAGGAGAGGAGAGGAGAGAAAGAGGATTCAATGCGGTGCGGCGCAATAAAAGAATATGACGGCAATAAAAGTTTATAGCGTATAAATTTCTGAAGGTTAAGAACTAAACGGCTGTAAAGCAAACACGTCGAAAGAAAGAGAAGGGGGGCGAGGAAAGACACACCAAGAGAGGAAATATTAGAGGAAAAGTTTCAAATCCCCCTGCCTGATAATTTATTTGGTGGTTATGTTAAACTGAAGACAGAAGCAGAGAGCAAATATCATGTTGGACTATGTTAGACAGGCAGTGGAGAAAGGCCTGGATATGCAGGGGGAACATCGTGTTTATAAGTATTAGGATTATCCTCAAGTGATAATGTGCTACTGTTGTGTTGTAGCTGCGTGGACGAGTCTCCCTCCTCCTCCTCCTCCTCCTCCTCATCCTCCTCCTCATCCTTTCAGCTTTGGGACTTTTATAGTTTTGTTGCCGTTTGGCTCTATTGGGGTATTTTTGCGTTTGTGTGTGTGTGTGTGTGTGTGTGTGTGTGTGTGTGTGTGTGTGCGTGTGTGTGTGTGCGTGTGTGTGTGCGTATGTGTGCGCGTGTGTGTGTATGTGTCCCTTTGTCTCACTCAGATACACCCTTAAAGCCAGGGCTGTAAATTCCCCCTCCAAAGAAAACCAGCAAAAGCAGGGTGTGCTGTGGCCGGCTCATATGCTTCTTTTCCGGCCTAGGGTGCACGACGGCCCATCGGGCAGCAAAGCGGGGATGGGTGGGAGAGAGAGAGAGTGTGTGTGTGGGGGGGGGGGGGGGGGGTTAAACAATATTCATATTGATAGTAATACTATGTTTTAGAAATATCGCACGTCAGAGGGTTTCTAACCTGAGTGACCTGGTGAAACTGAGGATCTGGGCTCTCTTTAGATGATGCTAACAACCGCTTTTACAGTCTGTTTACAGCCTGTAATTTAGCAGTCCGCACACACACACACACACACACACACACACACACACACACACACACACAGAGGAAAGTATTCACGCAATGTGACTTTACCACGTTTTACTTATTCACGTGCCCTTAGTTTTCTCCAAAACAATCAATACATAGTTTGCCATATAATCTTAACTATTTTTATTGTTTAGTGTGTCATTTCCTTATTAGTAGTATTTTGTTGAATTTATTATTCCTATTAGGCCTATTTTGTATTTTTGTTTCTATGCAAACATTTATAGAAATGCCCCACCAATAGTATATATATATATATATATATATATATATATGTATGCTTAAAAATGTAGAATGTGTGTTTGTACCGTGGGGTATATTTAGAGATACAGAGTTATATGAAATTAGCAGTATTAGTTCTACCCATAATTTAAAAGGAAGCGCGCAAACGGAGCTTTTTACTACAATTGTGTTTATCTTTCCTACTGTTATTTTAATGTGTCGGCCTGCTTGAGATACACATTGAAAGAAAGTATTATAGAAGTTACATTTCTGTGTCCACATTATCGCTTCGATTTTAATTCAGAATTCATGGTTTCTAAAGTTTAATATACAATCCAGACCTGGCTGTCTTTATAAAACCTATAGTTAACCCAGTATCAATTGTCAAGTTTTAACCCGATGATTTGAAGTGTTAAAACTCATGAATTGTATTAGAGAGACAGTATTTTTCTTTGAATATCTTCCTTTACATTTCCAGCCAGACGCGTGTATGTGACAGATCTGCACATCTCAAACCAACCTCACATCTGGCCTCCAATTACAACACGCAGTTTTATTTTAAAGCAGCTTTAGCTTTATGTGTAATAGAACCATAAAGCCGCATTACAGGCCAACCCCCCACCCCCCCACCCCCCACCCCCTCTTCTATGACATTACCACAACCCACCGCTTGATGGCGGTCCTGCTCCACCGATAACACAGACCTGACCTGAGGCTTTGCTTGCCCCAATGGAAGACTCACACATGCATGGGCTCCTTTAAGGGGGTGAAACTTGCCTTATTCCTCTTCTTAATGTACTTCAAAGGGGATAATTTGAAGAAGAAGTGACTTTTTTACTTTGTTTTAGAATATTCGGACATTTGGAGCAGTTTCAGGTCATCTTCACAGCGTACAGGGGATGAAGAGGAAGGGTCGAGGCCTTGGAAAATCATAACCCATCGGCGTGCAAGATACATATGGGCTGCCAGGCAATTGTTATTTTTTCCTGGCACAAAATTCACACGAAGGACGCTCGCACCTCACCCATTGTCTGGCTCTTCTCATGTAATATGTGGACTTGCTGGGAGTGCAGGAGTGCTTGTGTAAAAATGTCAAATGAATATCTGCATATAGGATATGTCTTTGTGCGCACTGATGCTGCGGGAAATCCCATTATCTCCAGTATGAAGGTGTTTTAATTAGTGCAGCTTTGACGCAGAGGACGTGACGCATAAAGGTGAGGGGGGGGGGTCTAGTTTTTGACGGTTGTTCCTCCATATGCATTGCGGCGAGTGTGGACGTTATTTATGGCGTCTCTGATGTACATCTAGGCCGCTTGTTGTTTTGTCCAAGTGTGTGTGTTCTGCAGGGACGACGGTCCAGCTCTGACATCTCACCATGCAGACAATAGATCTCATAAGCAAACACTTTATTGTAAGTGTAAAACACGGCGCGGTGAAGTTTAAACAAGATCATATTCTTGGCAATAAATTGGAAAAATACTGCCGCAATTACTTCTCGGAAAGTCGGTCGTACAATCAGCTGATTTACCACAACACTGTCTGTAATTCAGGCAACGTTTGGGCCTCTTGTGTCAGTGCTATGTAATCTAAATAAATTAAAAAGCCCCTAATTACATTTTTATTTGGCTGATGCGAGAGCACAAACAGTCCATGTTGGATATAAATTGATCGATCCTAAACAAAATAATCAAAAGAGGGAATTCTGATTTAGGTAACACACAGGCTGCTGTTCCTGCAGGAACCTCCGTCCCTAATTCCTCAAATCTGATCATTCGTCAACATCCAGGCCTTGGGAACAGATCTAGGTATTGACGTAACTCCACAGTTCAGTCTTTTGGGCTAATCGCACGCACTCTGGGTCATCTTACTTTTAACGAGCGCAGGCTGTTCTACAAGGCCGAGTCAACCTTTCTACAAGTTATCCGTGGTTTAAAAAAAGCCCTCATTCTACCTCAGTTTACACCCCAACAGGAAGGATCACAGCCGTTTGGAAAACACGGCAAAAATGACAATGAAATACTGAGCAAGGATGAGACGTTTACGGCCTCCGGTCGCGCAAAGGGCGCGTCGTAAAAACCTCCTTTTTGTTTCTGCGCAGCAAGGACGTAAACAAGCAAACACTGCCCCTCCGCTTTATGGAGCTTTATAGTTTGTTAAAGCGTTTACAGCCACTTTCTCCGAGCCTATTACCCTCCCCAGCCCTCCTTACTTGTTTATGGAGATCATATTTATAAAAGTATACGATGATCAGAAAGCATGCGTCCAGGAGCTCGTCTATTTTCTGACCACCAGCAGTCAGATTGGAATGGAGGACAAGAAAGGCTCTGACAACTGGTTTTAAAACCTCAATTACATTTATAGGCTGGTACTTGTTAAAACCAATACCAATTAGGAAGCGCTCCCCCTCCACTCTCTCTCCTCCGCCTGTGATCTCGCACTGGCTCCCTGACATTTTCGGGCCTCATTCAATTCGTTCTGTTCTTTAAAGATTGAGGGAGAGAAATGAGAAGGAGCAATTAATGACCCCCCCACCCCCCCAGCACCACCAACAACAACCTCAATCTCAGTCTTGAAGAAATAAAATAAACTCAATCTCTGCTACATTCGGTCGGACTAGAGTGTGTTTATGTGTGTGTACTTCATCAGATGCAAAACTGCAGAATTCTGAACCCCCCCCCCCCCCCCCCCCCCCCCCCCCCCCCCCCCCCCCCC